>JAOTIZ010000202.1:9921842-9944444 GCA_027123425.1 Erythroxylum panamense | reverse complement strand
AGAGGAAATTTGTGAAACATATTATGCTTACAAAGCTCAACTAGCCAAAGCAAAACGTGAGAATTGATAAAAGCACCCACCGATAAGAGGGAAAACTCATTCCAAGAACAGAAGCAATGTCAAGGTCTGATGCTCGAATTACCACTCCCTCATCGAGAACATTACATGCCTCGTTCACCACTGGAAAGAGGATCATCTCAATTATATCTAGGTCAGTGACATTTATAGGCTGCAAAAGCAATTCAGTATACTTGCGTTAGTAGTTTGTCGACTGAAACTGAGGTAAGATTTATGGAAGCATCCATAACTATGCACAATGACAGACTCTGTCATCCTAAAGAAAGTTAATTGCAAGCCAATGGTAGCTTTGCACAAACTAAAGTACTTTTCCATTAGGCATGATATTCGCAATCCGTCTGGACTCCTCAATGATTGGTATCACAGAGGGATCAGGTTTTGGCTTACTTCCCTTCTCATACAAGTAGTATCCCCTACCATTGTTTTTACCTGACATGAGATAAGCATAAATAAATTCAGATCAAGCAATCACCAAAAGTATTGTCACGTAGAAATTGAAAATATCATCCAAATGAAAATAATCTCCATTACCATTACGTCCATCTTTCATTAAAAGGTCAACTAGTGGAGACTGGAATGTACGACCAGGAAACACTCTATCAAATTCCTCCCTTACTGCAACACCAATTCCATATCCAGCTACATCCTGAAGCCTGCAAGTATAGTGAGACAGTTTATAGCCACAACTAGAACACGGGCAAAGGAGAATAGTCCGTGCATAGACAAATATCAAATTGAGATATTGATACTGCAACAGTGTCTCAATCACATTTCTTTCCATAGCCTCAAAAAATCTTTTTATTACACACATTCGTATATTTTACGAGGTCAAGGGATTTTCTTTTCAAAGGATAGGATAACTAGTACTTCTAAATAATAGAATCAGGGCTAAGGATCTAACAACTAATGAATTTCAGCTATGATATTAAGACAAACCATCATCCATCTCGAGTTCCATTGCGTATTGGAAAGTCGTTCCATCGGATTCCAACATCCACTTTTTCTTTCAACATTGGAATCCAAATCAAATTATATGGCAAATACATTCCCAAATTTTGCCCTAACACGGTCGGGTACACAATTACAATTCAAAGGAAGCTGTTAATTATTAACATCTCCAAATGTAAATTTTCCAACATAATTATCTTAAATATGTAGATTGTAGAATAATCCTCATTTTAAATGTTTACATAAACAAGTGAAAAAAAAAATTCAATGAAGTAGTTTAATTAACCTGAGAAACCTGAGAAGCAACTGCAACAAAAAATATCTTATTTTGTTCCAAGGCATGACAAACCTAAGAGTACAATAGAGAAAGCCTTGGTAGCATACTCTACACATGCAACAAAGAGAACCTACGCAGCCAGGTTTCTGCAGTCAAGTTTGTTAGATCAGCATATTGGACATTCAACGTAAAGTGCATGGGAAACACAGTTTAACCATCAACTCTCTGTGCATCATAAATGATAATTTGCAGCATATATTGTACATATTGGCAGAGAAATTAAACATGATTGCATACTTTTCCTTGGCAGAAAAGCAAAATAATTATCGTCTTGCAGCCAATACTTTTCCAGTGTCAAGGAATATAGTAGTCATGACAATAATTAGCTTGAGAAGGTCGAAAATTGGCTAAAAGTGTAAAGCATTGGCCAGTGATACACCATGCAAAAGGAAAGTATAGCATCAAGGAAAGATTATTACTGGAATGGGCCAATAGGGAAGCCAAAGCTCCTGATCACCCAGTCAATTCTGAACAGATCCACACCTAAATGGACCAAAAGATGTGCACCTTGAGCATATGGGAAGAAAGTCCGGTTGACTGCAAAGCCAGTGCAGTTACCCACCACAACAGGAACTTTCTTTATTTGTTTCACAACGGTCATGAGATCTAGAATTGCTTGTGCAGAAGTCTTATCAGACCGTACAATCTCCAGAAGAGGCATCACGTGAGCAGGACTGGCCATTAAAGATGTAAGTCATACAAATTACAAAATAAAGCCAAAGTATAAACATAGCTATACTAGAGACCATCATCGTAATTCGAAAAGGTTGACTGAGATATATAAGAAATTATCATATTTTAGGTAGTCTCAATATAAAGCCAACAAAATGGTCGCACAGACACTGAACAAATAGAGACGAAAGATGATTGTAACCTGAAAAAGTGTGCACCAATGATGCGATCGTGAGAGGTGGTCTTCTCTCCAACTAAATTGAGGTTAATAGTAGATGTATTAGTCGCCAAAATGCAATGAGGTGGGCAGACCTTCTCAATTTCAGTGAAAATTTTTTGTTTCAAGGGAACGTTCTCAATAACTGCCTGCAGATTGAAGTGACAAACAACTTTTAACAGATTGCACAATAGTTTCTAATTAATAGAAAAAAGACTATTAAAATCCCTTTCAACATCATTGAATAAAAGTGATACTGAACTAAGAGTGAACGCAAAAAAAATTCACAAGAATCCCAACTGAACAACTTGATTAATCTGTTAGCCAACCACACTAAAATACTCCAAGCAATTGCCATGATAACAATGTTGAGTTAAGAAATTGAGACTTAAGCTCACCTCGATGACCATATCCACATCTTCAAAATCTGAGTACTCCAATACTCCTTTGAGAAGCGAAAGGGCTTTATTTGCGCTGTCCTGTGTCAACTTTCCTCTTGTTACTAAACTTTGAACATTGGCTGCCACATAAAAAGGGATCAACACCAGGCTCTTTCTCTATCTAAAAGGCTTCAGGTTAATTTTTTTTAATCTTTTTATGCAAAAACTAAGCTCCTGGTGTGTTGTCCCACTTTCATAGCGAACAAGTAGGAAACATCCTCGTGAAATACAAAGAAGAAAGTCGATGTGTGTGGTAAAGTATTTAAGTCAGGAAAATACAAATCTTCAATTTATACAAACATGATAATCATAGTTAGTCATTCTTCTATGTAATTTTCATTCTCTTAACTGCACTGCAAATCAATAGAGCCCATAATGTTTATAACTTATATTGTTACACTACTGATACTTTGAAAAACTGTGCAAAATCTATCATGAACTACTTAAAGAAGTGTCCATTTTCTTGGATAAGCTGACAATCCTCACTAGCCAAATCATCATCCAACTCAAATATTAGCAAACTGAAGCTCCTCTATTAATCAGAACAAGTCCAACACAACTGATCGCCTATTTTCAAAATAAGTAATATAACAGTCCTTGACCTTAATAAGTACCTTCTATTGTTTTTGTACCCTTCAGAAGATATTCAGAATTGATTTCTTTGAGTACAACATATGTGTTGCTAACAATTAAAGCAGTAGCTATGCCAGAACCCATTAGACCTCCACCAATAATGGCAACTTTCTTTATGTGCCTTGGTTTGAGACCAGTATCAGTAACGTTGGGAACCTGTCAAAGTAAATAAGTTGAATAAGCACAGGAACTTGGATATTATTTGCTACAGAAAACATTATCAAGATCTATGATTTTTTTTTCTAGAAAGGGTGACATAAAAATTCCTACAACCTATTTAAAAGCAAATCTCTGAAGACATAAATATGAGTGAAAGTTGACGAAAACACCAGGATTTGCCAACAACTACTGTGTGAAAGAAAAAATAGCCTAGATTGAAATACATATATAGTATTTCACATGCACAAAGAGAATCTGATAAAATAAACACTCCTACAACAGAACATGGTAATAAGATTAAAATCAGAGTAGAAATCAAATAATCACACGTTTACTAAAGTAAACAGCTATAAGTAGCACATTCGGTAGAAAAATTTTGACGATGTATGAAACACTATGCATAAAAATCCACATGAAAAATGTAATATATGATGTGTTAGCAGAAATTCTCCAGAACACCAATTCTGATACTTTATGGTCATCAGTTCATGCAGAAATTGACTCCAAAACTAGGGCACTATAGCGTGACATATTACTACCTTTGATGTTGCACGCTGGGCTAGAAACACGTGAACAAGACCTTTTGCAGTGTCTGATAAGACTAATTCCTTGAATGCTTTTGCCTCCTGCAATAATAAAAAATTAAAAATCCAAATGTATGACTGGATCTCCATACAGATATTATACTGCACCATCATGCATTGATTGTCCATGGCTAACTCTAGGACATAACATACTGCCTCATCTAAGGAAGATAAAATGCCATGTACACTAAAGGAAGAAAGAGGAGATCCACAGAACAGAATAACTTTTTAGCTAACAAAGAAAATAAATTATATCGAACTAAACAGAACAGCAAAAAAAATACCTTCAGAACTCCATTGTATCCTCCATGAGCTATTCCTTCCTCAATGACATCAAGGCATGCATGATGCTGGGGCAAGTTTGGCGCAGTCCTCTTTGCTTGTTGTCTTGCAGCTTTCAGTATTTCTCGTGCTTCAGACAGGGAACCAAGCTTATCAGTCCTGTGAAGAGAACGGATCCATGGCTTGTGCCTGTCTGCAATATCTAAAGCCCATTGACGAGATACTTTGAGCAGGTCTTGAGAAGCCACGATAACATCAATTAAACCTAGTTTATTCCCTTCTTCAGACACTATTGGCCTGGATAGCTGCAAGCAATTCAATTAACGTAACACAAGCCTGCCTTAAAGAGCATTAAACTCAACAACCAATTAAGATCCTAAGTATTGCCGGCAAAAGAGAATTGATCATGATAATCGATAGCAGCAAACTGGTCCTGAAGCAGTCGAAGTATGAAGGATATTTCAAGGGAAATTTTCCATCAATATTACAAGAAAAATTTGTGACACTACTTCTGTCATTCATCAACTATAACAAAGTACAAAGGAGAATTATGCTAGATATCTTTTGCTAGCAAACCACTCATCCTAGAAGTTTAAGCTATTGTGAGAGGCTCAATAATTGATTAAATATTCTTCTGGCATATGTCTGTAATTGCAGCATTCAAATGACAAGCTTTTATCCGGAACCTGGGCACAAGGTTTACCAGCATCATTTCAATGGCCTTTGACAAACCTACAAGCCTGGGAAGTCGTTGTGTTCCTTTAAAAAGAAAAAGAAAGTTCTAAATTTTCAGTTCACAAAACACACATTCATATAATTTGTATATATCAATGCCAAATTTTTGTCCATGATAATTGCAAAACTCTTAGTAAAGGAAGTAATCCCACCTCCAAATCCAGGAATAACTCCAAGCGTCAACTCTGGCAAGCCAAGTTGAGTTTTTGGCGCAGCAACGCGAGCATGACATCCCTGTAAATCCCAAACATAGATTATTAAATTCTGCAAAAAGAAAAATTGAATCACAGTAAACAAACTCAGTTTTCATGAAAACCCGAACCAATGCAAGTTCTAAGCCTCCTCCAAGAGCTAATCCTTCCACGGCAGCAACAACAGGCTTCTTGCAATCTGCAGTAGCCGGCAATTGGATTGAAAAAAAAGAAAACCTCAATGATCCAAATTCCTAATTCAAAAGTAAACGTTGGGATCAAATAAGTACCTACCCTCGATGCTGTTGACCACCAGATCAACGGACACATCTGGCATAATCGATGCATCCCCTGCCAAAGACACAACAAAAACACGCCGTAGTGAGAGTCCAAACGGTCAAAGTAGAGTATAATCTAGCAAAAAGCTTGCGAATATGTCAAACAGCTCATACCACTCTCATGAATCTTCTGGAACACATTGATGTCAAAACCACCAGAAAATTTCCCGCCCTTGCCTTCAAAATCATCAGACCCAAATTAAACCAACCAGTGGAACAATCCGATTTCTTCATCACCATCAGTAGCCTACTAAAGAACCTCAAAAGAGTAAGAGAAGTTAAAAACAAACGAAATTAACCAGTCAAAACGATAGCCTTGACGTCTACTCTCCTCGTAGCCTCGTGGAACTTCTCCTGGAGTCCGGCAATCACTGCAACAACCACAAACTCAATCAGTTAAGCCAAACAAGACCAGCAGGCAGCGGCAGCAGTAGTAAAACCAAAGTCGAGCAACAAAAGAGAGGGTGACCTGGAAGAGCCAAGGCGTTGACGGGAGGGTTGCTGATGGTGATGACCGCGACGCCGTCGTGGCCAACCTCCAGGGTGACGTGTGGGTGGGGTTTCGCCATCGACGGTTTTGGTTAATGAGATCAGATTTGGTTATGGAAGTTCGGTTGATAGTACAATGACGAGCAGTCACCCACCATTCTACTCTGCTTCAGAGATTTTTACTGTAATGTTTACAGTAATTTATTTTTTGGATGTACTTTGGCGTGAAATCATGTACCCATTAAAAAAGATTCAATATTTGTATTTTATCAATACATATACGATCTCTATTATAAGGTATTTGCAATTTTTCATTGGTGGAAATTGTGTTTGATTGCTTCATATAAACATAACGGTATGCTTTGCAATAAAGCACATATACACAAACTACAAACATTCTAAAGCATCAGATAAGACAAAATTAATAAACAAAAAAATTGACAGCAGAAACAATCGTAACTTAGGATTTGTTTGTCTTTATTTTATTTTTGTTTTCAAATTTAGTGTTTGTCTAAATTTTTTGTTTTTCATTTTTAGTTTTGGTTTCTTCTCATTTTTTAAAATTATAAAACGTTTTTCTGTTTATATTTTTTATTATAACATAATTTAGATATTATCTAATATATTAATTTTAATAAAATTATAAATAATTTAACTTAATATTTAATTAAATAAAATTGATTATTAATATACGTTATGAATAATTTAATTTTACTTAATAATGTTATTAAATTTTTTAATTAAATTAAATTTAATAATAATTATTAAATGTAATTAAATTTAGAATATCTTCAAAATATATAAATTTTAAATAAACTTTGATTTAATAATTAAAATATATTTAAAATAACTATTAATTTATAAATAAAATTTTAAATTTTAAATTATTTATGTTAATAAGCTTAAAATAAATTTATTTAAGCTTTATATAAAACTATAATTGTATTTACATTAACATCAAAAGAAAAACAAAAACAAAAAACGTAAAGGAAAAAGAGTCAATTTTGATCCTAAGTTTTTCACCGATCGACAATTTTAATCGTAACCAGAGAGAATATTTAAGACTCTAATTTTTAAAAAACGTTAAAATTTAACCTCATTATAACAGAATTACTAACAGCGTAATAACATCATCTGTTAAATGTCATATGACTTGACACTTTTTAATAAATTTTTATTTAGTTTGTGTGCCTCACATTGCTACGTCAAATCTAAAGTCGTAAGCTGAGACTCAATTTTTAAAAATATTTATTTTTATTTATTTTTATACCTATAGAACTTACCTTTTTTAAGTACCGAAGACGGACGAGGATGAAGATCAATACCATGGAACTCTTGTTGGTGGTGTCGGCAGTGATGGCAACGAGGTGTCACAAGCCATGTTCTCTAAATGGTTCATGGTGCTACAGGAGAAAAAAATACCAGCTTTTGCAAAGCTGAGCAAAAGAGAACGATACTTTATGCAATGAAGATCAGTCTCTCATTGTTGCACCGTCTGTTCCTTCTCCAAATGCATTATTGCTCATAAGGTGTAGGTTTGCTTCTGCAAAGAACTAGCTGGAACATAAAGAAGAAGAAGAATGGGAAGATGATGATCAAGAATATGGAGATAAAGATGAAGATAGGAGACAGAATTCCTGCTTCGAATATGAGTGAACCCCTACACTTCAATGTTTAACGAAAATCATGATTCCTACTTCGAATCAAAAACTAAGAGCCTATTTGGTTCAACTTTTGGAGAGTGAATAATAACTTTTTTTCACTGCAAAAAATGTTTTTAAGAAAATTGGGTGTTTGGCTATAAAATTCAAAAGCACTTTTGTCATATAAATGGCTTTTTTGGAAGCTAAAATATAGCTTTTTGAGAAACTCAAATTTGGAGCTTTTCAAAAAAGTACCTTTTTAGGTAGATTTTTCAGATCAATTAATGAGCCTATTTTTAGTTCTTTTATCTTTATGTTTTACACATAATTCACACGATACCCACAAATACATTTTCACATTTATTTTGAGATTTATATAATATTATTTGACTTTTTATATATTTTAATATTTATTTTTGATATTAGTTTTACTTATATTATAATCCATATAAAAAATTTGGTTAGATATATTTTTATTTATATTTTATATAGTTTAAAATTATATAATAATTAATATATTGTACTTTGCATATTTTTAACATATTTTAAATAATATTTATATGTATAAATAATTTTATTACAAAATAAAATATAGTTAAAATTAAAAATACTTTTCACTTTTATGTCACCAAACAATCTATTATATAAAGTTCTTTCAAAAAAGCTCTTTTCTCAATAACAGCCAAACAGTCAACTAACTTTTTAGAAAGGCTCTTTTTAGAAAAACTCTACTAACAAAAACTCTACTGCTAAAAGCTCTACTGATATAAACACATTCAAACAGGCACTAAGAAGGGTAATTATATCATGAGCAGGTGTAATATTTTGAAATAAAATAGTGTTTCGAAGGTGTTAGGGAGCCAATCAAGAAGATTATATTATAGGGTTGACAAGATTACATCTCTTATAAACTCGTGGGTTGGTAGCAACTCCTATATGTTAGATCAAGGTTTATTATTAATGATTTTGATGGTGACCTTATAATATTTCAAAATTTAAATTTAATTTATTTCCTTGTATATGTAACGCTATATTTTTAAAAATGAAATAAAATCATATGATAAATGATTCTTTTATTGCAAAAATCTTCCTTATGAACTTACCTGATTTATTATAAATGATTCCACATGAAGGATCTTACAAATCACAATCAGCTACGTGATATGATCATTTGTCTTAGCATCTGGATATTAGAAGATTTTATCAAATATGGTATTGAAGATTCAATGTCAATTCAAGTTACAAGAGAAGCAATGGTTAGTTGAAGAAGATGTCTATTTAAGGACGAGTCACTGCATTTACAAATTAGACAACAAACAAAAGCGTAACTATAAGTACAATTATAATTGCTTTTTTATTAAGACAACAGAATTCATATTGTTACAAGGAGTGGCGTTGCAATAAGTATAAGGCAAAATAATGTTTTAATCAGGCAATAAAAAAATGTTGTTTTAAGTTTTGACTAAGACAACATATTATTTTCAAACTATAGCAACAGTGTTAAATATATATAACAACACTTTTAAGTCTTAATAAGGCAACAAAGTGAATCTTTTTAGGCAACAATTTATTCTTTCGTTATCAATATTATTTAACATAAAATTAAACTCTTATCATTATATAGGCAACATCCATATTATACATTAAAAGAAACATATAAATATTAATACATGCCTTATTGCATACATACTATCAAATATAAACGACAAAAAACTACATTTATATATAATAAATAGTCCATAAGGACTTGTAAAATTTAATATTTTAACATATTCAAAATACAAAAGCAAAAAATCACTAGCTAAAATTTTCATATACAATATCATCCTCTATTCAATATGGAATATAAGTGAATTAATCTAAATATTAAACAAAACCAATATGTATAGGCACTTCAAAATCCTTCTCTAGGTATTTCCTTATCCACTCCTAATTATCACCATCCTAAAAAAAAGAAAAAAAGAAACAAGAAGTATATTAGAATTCTAAAACTACTATGCTTACAAATAAGTTGATATATCTAAAAATGAAGTACTAACTACAAACAAGAGTCTGTATCATACTTAGACAAGTCACATAAACCAAGAAAACATTACAAGAGTAGGCTCATTAATAGCAATGGGTAATGATTTCACAAACAAAACTCACTTGGCATAATAGATTATCTAATGTGTTCCATATAATGTTAACTAAAAAATGTGAATATAGAAAATTAAGATGTTTACATGCATAGGAAGCTTGTCATAGTAGCAGAGACAAATTATAGATTGGAACAACTTAAATTGATATAGAAGGTATAATGAAGCATCTTACTTGCAGAAGAAAAAAGAACATAACAAACATTTAAAATTTTAAAATTTGTTCCAGTTCCAATGTCACTAAGGGAAGCCTTCCCATATAGTATCAAAGAATATACTTTGGCTCTCAAATACATGAATTAGTGTCACCTAATCTTGGATCCAAATCAAGTTCACCAATTGGAAACAATAGACTCTACAAGACAAGATAAGCTAAAATGGTAGGTAGTGATTAAACTAGTCATCACTAGCACCAGCCAGAGCACAATGATTGTATCATTAGTTATTTCTCTAAAAGGTAGATGTTAACTTCGTTGATTACTACCATCCTAAGAATTATTTGTAGAGATTGAATCCAAAGAAAAACAAGAACACTATTAACAAAATTCCTAAAAACTAGGAATTACTACTAAAATATATTTATAATTCAATTACTAAGTCAAAACGAATAAAGGAACATCTAACAAAGTAAGACTTGTACTTTAAATAAACTTGGCCTATTGACTAACTAAGGTGATATCCAATAAAGAAGCAATTCCAAGTACCTACATGAAGAATTCTAGGAAGCTGTCAACTGGTTTATAACTAGCTCCCTCCCAAATAATGACAGAGCACTTAAAATAATTGTTTTTTGGGCATGCCTCTATAAACTTTGAGATGAAAGAAATGCTAGATGTTATAAGAGTGTGGAAAAATAAACTACTCAACTAATAGATGAAATTTTCTAGTGGTCAAGGGAAAAAATAATAATAAATACAAATGTTAAAAATTGCAACAGACAGCTAGCAATCTTATGGAGAATTTAATAGCATCTATTCAACTAGGAGTCACCAGATACAAGCAATAATAAAGGCATCGATGGTTTCTACTATGTCCCCTACACATATGTAAATCATTTGAAGGTCAGAAAGTGAAAGTTGCTTACAAGAGAGGCGGACCATGAAGCTAGATCTTTATAAATTCAATGTTGAACAATCCATATATGAGACGTACAGAAAATAAAGAAAAGTATTAGAACAGGGTGACGTACTAGATAATGAGAATTAAAGATTGCTTCTGTCTTGCAACAATGAGATAGTGCTCTTGAAAAATACAGATACTAAATCCTCGACGGTAGAATTTCATACTATGGAAGTGTAGGACATGTAGGGCAGTAGAATTGTGTGCATAAGTAAGTGCTTCTGGTACAATGTTGCAAAATGTGTAAATTGATTTTTAGACCATACATGTGTCAAACCTACAAAAAATGAAGAGAAGAATCAAAACTAGTCTATTGAATAATGAGAGCTAAAGATTGCTTTTGTAGTTGTTATCTGTCGATCATGTACAAAACTAAAGGCTAAGCTACTGGAATTTTTAGAGAGATGAAGTTAGAGTGAGAAAGTATACGAAAACAGGGCTGAACAGAGGAAGGTGAAGAACTCAACAATTTGTTGAGGTTTCGTCAGAATATTATTAAAGCTCAATTCCTAACCGTCAAGTAACTGACATTCCTTGATTTCTTGATTTCTTGCTGACTGCTTCTTTATTCTTTACGTTACTACATGACTATGTATGAACCTGCTCTTGTCGGAATTTTTGAGACACTGCTACTACAGTTTTTCCCTTTACCACTAGTGCTCTTTTATCTTTTTGTGAATTCCTACTTTCGCCTTGTTTACTCCTTGCTTTTTTCGTTTTGATCTTATCTGAGTTTCCTTGACACTATTCATGGCGCACCAGATGCTTCGAAATCTCGTAATTACTTTTGACTCAGTGGTTGCTTCCTTTGAGAATATATGGTTACAGAACCTACCAATGTCTGAAAGTCATTGCATCTTCAGAGTCCCATGCATCATCAAAAGACAAAATGAGGAGGCTTATATCCCAAAAATCATTTCAATAGGTCCCTTCCGCTGTCACAGAGAAGAGTTGAAAGTCGTAGAGAAAATTACGTCTACGGGAGTTCTTTGCAATCATTCCAGAAGTAGAAAAAGAAATGCGTGCATGGCATGATGGATCGATAGATTCTGACGATGTCGTTCAACTCTTCAAAACCATGGTGGTTGATGGTTGCTTCATCCTTGAACTGTGACACGTAATGATATCTTAGTTACGTATCCCACGTCGAATGTGGAAGGACAATAAACGAAGAAAGATAAAAAATATCTGATTTTAATTTTACAACTTCAAACAAGCTTTTTGAAGTTAAAACGAGCGCGAATCTACCGCCATCTTCATAGAAACCGCTCACTAGAATGTGGTCAACGTCTTTTTATAATTTTATGAAAATGTAAGCTTTCTTAACAAGTCAGAGAACTCTTATGCTTACGAATAATATGAGCAACTACAAGAGACTTTAACCTTTATATATAGCTTCTATATTGGGTTTCCTCATCACAGGTTTGATATGGATCCGGTCCACAATGATAGAGATTCATTTTTCACCCAGATTTCGACTTATTAATTTAGATCATTTATTCGGTCACTTTATTATCTTTATCTGAACCAAATTACATAACTTAACTGATAAGTTATTTGAAAAACCAAAAAATGCAATTAAATGTTGTCCAATTTTATGAAAAAAGTTAAAATTTTCCAACAATCTCCCCCTTGGACAATACTTAATTGCGGTATTGACTCAAGTTAAAAAACAGTTTAAAAACGTGTTTAAGCTACACTACTGTATTAGTAGACTAAGTTTAAAACCAAAACATTTGATCCAAAGATAACAAAAGTCCATCATTCCGTCCTGCAAGACTTTCGATACTAAAAAGTATCAAATGCATTCATCATGTGCAACACAGATCCAATACAATCACGTATACCTAATACCTCACTAACATAAATGGAAAAATGAAGTGTGGCAAACTAGGATGATACCTTTAAGATCTATTTTTTTTTTGTAGGTCTCGATTTCTCTAACTTTATGCTAAACTGCATTAAAGAAATCATGTTTTCTCTCACCAAATGGTAAAAAACATTAGAGAAAAACTTATTTCCTCTCACCAAATACTAAACAACATTAATTCTGAATGCTAACCTGCATTAGAGAACCCTTATTAGATTAAAAACCTTTATCTTCCTATGTCATGTCAAACATTGTGGATATATGTATAAAATTGTATGTGTCTAAATGAAATAGGCTCAATGTCAATCTGTATATATGCCTAATGACCTTTAAATGATTAAGATTGACACAAATCTTAAGACTTTCATACATATTATGACAATGTATGATAACACGTATTACTGAGGATAAACAGTGATCATCTTTATTAATGAACTATCATACCGTCATAATACGTCAAAACGTACAAGTACAAATGTACGTAGAGCAAACATAACGATCCTCTAACTAACAGTGTCTAAGGATTTCAAAACACCCATACTGTATACTTGTATTTCAATCAAAAGTGAGTGAAGTCCTTTAGTTAAATGATCGACTAACTTTTCCTTAGTTTTTAAATGTTCCAAATCTTAATGTCACATTTTCATGTAAACTTCTTTATGGTCAAATATTTGACCTTCAAATACATCCTGGGTTATTGCTAAACAACATAGCAACAAGATTATCATAGTACAACCGAATGCGTCTAGCCATTGAATCAACTACAGATAACTCAAAAATTAAGTTTCTGAGCTAAACCATCTATGAAGCAACCCCATAGCATGCACTATGCATGCATGGTCGAGGAAATCACCTGTGTCTACTTGACACTCTTCCATGGCATTGTACCATCTACAAACTTAAACTGTAACTTTAAGTGGAATTTCAATCATTGGGACACATGGCTTAATTTGAATATGAATTCCCAACGAGTTTTAGTCTATAGACTTTTTTATATGTCAACATATAATCCTTGATTCCCTTTAGTATCTCAACACTCACTTGATTGCATTTCAATGGTCTATACTTGGGTTAACCAAATATTGACCAAACAGTCTAACAGTAAATACAATATCCAGCCTAAGACTTCCCTAAGCATACATCAGGCTATCAACCGTACTATAATATGGAACATTCCTCATAACCTCTCTCTTTACTTTATTCTTTGGATATGGTTCCAAAGATTATCTCTCACTATGAGAGATAAGTGTCATGACAAGTTTACAGTTAATTGTATTAAACCTTTGTAACACATACTCACTATATGCACTATGTGAGAGGTTTGATAAGTGTTGAGATCTTTCCTGATGAATCTGAATACCTAGGATAAAAGATGTTTCACCAAGGTCCTTTATGTTAAAGTTCTTAACCAAAAATTGCTAAACCACATGCAACATAGTCAAATAATTTGACGTGAGTAATATATATCCGCATGAATAATAGGAAGATAATTTTGCTCCCCTTGATCTCATAGTACAAGCATCTTTTAACTTTATTTTTCATGAAGCCAAAAGAGGTCAAACCTTATCAAATGTAACGTATCACTTTCCGAAGGTTTGATATAAACCATATATTGATATGCTTAATGCACAAACCATGTTAGTTCCATTTAGATCATAAAATCCTTCAGGTTGTACCATATAGACGTCTCTATAAAGGTCTTTATTCAGGAAAGCGGTTTTGACAGCCATCTGATATAACTCTATATCATTATGAGCTACAATTGTCTTAATCGCTTAAAATGTATCCTACGAGGATACGAGAGAAAAGGTAACATTAAAGTCAACCTTTATCTTTGAGCGAATCATTAAGCAATTGAGCAAGATCATAAACTGCTAAACTTTATCCCGAAATCCTCTAGATCTTAAACTTCATTTACAACTGTTCAGTTTACAGTTTCGTTGTAAATCAACTAGCTCCTAGACTTTACTATGTTTCATGGCTTGCATCCCATTAGTCATTATAACCCACAACAAATCTGCATTAGGTTCAGAAACAGTTTATGTAATTCGTAACATGCCTAATATCATAGTCCTGTTCACCTAATAGACTATGTAATCATGTGAGATAGCATGTTGTCTCTCCCTCTGGTGGATTTACATAACTGTATTAGATCTTGTACCCCATGAACCTTTGTGTATACAGATATGGGTTCCTATTCCTGTATAGGCACAGTACAAAGACCTAGATCCACCAGATCTAACTGTATGAGTAGCGAGTACATAATAATTGTAGTATCCACCCTGCTATCATCCGAATGGTCAAAGAGCCCATCATCATTATGGACATTGTATTTTAGAAACTTAGTTGTTTACATTTCCACTATCTTGGTCGCTCCTTCTGTACAATAAAAGTTGTAGCTTTAAAGTGGTCAGGATATCTTACTAAATAGAAATGAATAGAACGAGCATGCAATTTTTCTTTATAAGGATTATACTACCTTAGTAGGGCAGCCTTATACAAGAATGTGTGCAAGGCTGAGTTTTCACACTTCTAGATAATCAGGTAAATTAGTCATGTTTTGCATTGACTTTTTTCAGTCATTTAGGGTACGATTATGCATTTTGGCAACACACCATTTTGCTCAAGACTACCCGGTATAGTGAACTAAGTCATTATTCCAAATGATTCTGTATATCTGGTAAACGGACCTTTTCATATCCTAAAACACCATGTTTGCCATGATACTCTCCTCTACGATCAAATCTGACTATATTGATGAATTTTTTCAATTAATTCTCAACTTTCAGTCTTTAAGCAAGAACACATAACTGTAATGGGAATAATCATCAATAAATGTCAGAATATATTTGGAATTGCATAATGCAACTGTAAAAGGTCTACTGATATCCATATGTATCAGACTCAACAAGTCAGAAGCATAAGTTGACCTCAATATCCTTATTAGTCAACTTACCTCTGTAACAGTTAGCACGTGTTCCCAAATCATCATAATCTAAAATTGAGATAATGTTTTCTTTGATCAATCTCTCAACCCTAGCTCTGGAAATATGGCCTAAACTTTTATGTCACACAATGTATGACTTTTAATTCATCAGGGTTCTTCTTTTCATGACTTGCTTAACAAGATACGAAGAAGCATATATCTAATTCAGGGTAAGACACATTCTATACAAACCATATGACAAGAAAGTTGTACCATTATGTTTTGCATTAAACACAACTATACAACAGAAGCATTAAATACAAACGTCAACCTTCTTTGTTTAAAATTGATCCAAAGATCACATATAAAATGTGATGTGTAAAAAACAAAATGAACCTTGCAGCAAAGTTCAACTCATACATTCCCTATAGATATTACTTCCACTTCTTCATTGCTGTCAACCATCAGTTCCTTCTTCTCTTTATTTGGCTTTATCTTGGATATAAACCCCAGTATTGTGGAAAACCTTGATCAGATACTCCAATATCTAGTCACCAAGTACTTAATGTGACTATCACAAATTAGATTCATAAAGTGATAAGCCAAGGAGTTATCTGATGGTCACAATCTTTCTTTTTTAGGCCTTATACTGCTGGCTTTTTTACGTCATGTGGACTTTTACCAGTATTGGATTAACCGACATCAGTATATGGAGAAGATTTAGTCTTTCTACCTTTGATCTTAACGACTTCATCTTGGCCTTCCCTTTAATTGCTTCCAGGGACCAAGAAACTACTTCGCTATGTCTGTGTTCGGAAGTCCACTAAGTAAATGGTCAAGTATGGATCTCTTAATGTTTGTAAGACATAACCTGTTAGAGCGATCTCAGGCTTCATAGGTTGTTTTATGAGCTCTCGAGCTCATAGATGTAGGAGATGACCTATCCTGCCGTATGGCCATATCAACCCCAGCTATCTCCATAGCATTCAATACATCCTCTGTCTACTTTTTCATATTGAAACCGGTCAGGGGTTTCAGTGGTGACACTGATATTGTTGACAGAAAAGATGACTACAAAATGATAACGTTTAGATCAGCACAAATGTAGAATAACAATGATAGTCAAAGCTATTAAACAATATCTTTTCTTAGAATCCGATCACACATATTATGAAACACCTTTGTACTGAATATATAATATATGCAATTAGACCTCCACATAAAAGCGATCCGAGTATAAACCATCAACTCTCATAACATTATCACCTTTGGGTGAATAGATCACTTGAGCAATAGCTTTCCTCCATCTTATGTCTTTATGCACATCTCAAAATGTTATGTAAGGCCAACACCTTTGGGCAAAATAGTCAAACATAAAACCATAGACATCACCCAATATGCAAGCAGAACAATTCAAAATACTGACTTGAAAGGCCACTTTGGTGATTACATTTTCATCAGCACTTAAAAAGTCCACAAACACAAGGGATGCATTTTTATGTCATCCTCACATTCTTGATGAGCATATGGTACGTGACAATGTAACATCAATTAATGCAAAAAGCGAATGCACAATCTCATTGTCACACACTCATACTGAAGACATTTTCTGAAAACTTCATTTGAGACTTTTGTAAAGGAAAAATCTCATTAGAGCAACTATCGTGCATTACTAGACATTGAACCGATCACAAGAGACATGAGAACCTCATGCATCTCCCTTATGGCAAGTTTGTTGCACAAAAATTCACTAAAAAATGGCTTCAGAATATCTTCATTCCTTTTTCGAGTGACTGTCATGCAATCCCAAACACTAACCATGAGACCCGAGACACAAAAACTTGAATTATCTCCCTCAAGTGATGTCCGAAGCATGAAAATTCATTTGCAATTGGATTCAGAACGCCTTAATTCTTTTTTGAAGTTAAACTTTAATATATTACTAATGTAATAAATCCAGAAAATAGAAAATTTCACTTTATGAATTTTCCAGACCCAGAAACTAAGTCAAAACATCCTGGGGTACCCTTATGGGAAATCTAAAACTTTTGTATTTTTTAATAAATACTGTAGAAATTTCGTACGGCTGGTGTCAACATGACGTCAGCCTGCACAAGAGGCACATGTCAAACACGGGCCAGCACAAATGCGTTTGGCATATGTCTAGCACATGCAATGCAGCACAGACAAGTCCACCGATGTTGGCATGTGCGACGCAAGCGCCGGACATATGTGCGGTTGCTGTTGCATCACGTGTCTAACGTGTGATGTATGTGCTAGACTAATTGCCTCGGGGTGTTACTGTGTGCCATTGGGCATATATGGCACATGTGCCCGATGTTCTTAGTCGCCTCCGACCATCTGGGTGATTTTCGGTGAGTTTTAAGTAGATTTTTTATGCTCTTGGGCTCGTTTTCAACCCGTTTCTTAAGGTTAAACACATTTATACCAATTTCATGCAATAAAAAGCAAGAAAACCGAGAAACAAAAGTTAGCTCTCCAAAAACCTTATGGAGAAAAATTGAAAATTTTTCATTTTTAACCACCTAATCACGTCACCGCTCTGATACCACATGTAACACGTAACGATACCTTAATTACGTATCTCGAATCGAATGTGTAAGGGCAATAAATAGATAAATGTGGAAAATACTTGATTTCAGTTCTATAACTTCAAAAGAGCTTTTCGAAGTCGAAACGAGCCGAACCCATTGCCATCTTCACGGGAACCACTCACCGGGACGCGTTCAATGTCTTTTTACAATTTTCTTTAAACGTAAGCTCTTTTAACGGATCAAAGAATCCTTATGCTTACGAATGATATGAGTAACTGCAAGAAACCTTAACCTTTATATATAGCTTATATATCGAGCTTTTCCTTCACAAGCTCGATATGGGTCCAGTCTATACTAATTGAGATCCATTTCACTTGGTCTTCGACTCATTGATTTAGATCATTTATTGGACCACTTTATTATCTTTATCCAGATCAAATTACATAACTTAACTGATAAATTATTTTTAAAAATCAAAAAATACAATTAAATGTATTGTCTAATTTTATAGTGAAAGTCAAAAATATCTGACACAAACTGCTTCGAAAGTTCCACGATGAGAGTCTAGAGATTAAGATGATCCTATCTTCAATAATTATTGTATGCTTGAGTACTTACGCCATGATCTGATATTGTTAGAGAACCAAACCTTGGTTTGGTGCTGAAACGTTTGTTCAATATCACCATGAAACTTGGAGAAAAGCCTCTGATTCAACTTGCCCTTAATTTCTTTTGCAGAATTTTCCCATCCACTCCACCTGTTTTAACTCTTCCTTACATAGAACCCGATCACATACTCAACCTCTTGAGAGATTGGTTGGTTTCGTCCTCACGAGAAGTGGAAGGTGTTAAATCTGGATGACAAACTATTCCTTCTGCTTCACAACTTTCGTACGCTGGCATCAAATTTAGATGAGGCAAATCAAAGAATAGCTTAGACATAAATTTTATCAATGATGTACTACAAATCCCACATTTGCTGATTGATGAAACAACCCAAGTTCCAATCTGAAACCTCATTTGCTATGAGCAGTTAACTCTCAAATGCATACCTAAAATCATTTCTTATACTAAATTCTTGGGTGATCTTATCATCACTGACGCAAACGTGGATATACTATCCAAGAATGATGTTATAGGAAACTGTGTCAATCCAGAGGATGCTACTCGGTTCTTTAAACGCTACGAAGTCCCAGACGCATATAATAGCAAGAATGGAACATCCCATTACCTGTGGGAAGGTTAGAATAGTAAATATGAGTGATCATTGAGAGCTTAGAAATGCATTTTCATGCTCATGCATAATATATCATACACATACACATGAATAGTAAAATTTTATGCACATGAAAATAATTGTACATGCATTCATGAATAATTCCGGGTATAATTGGATGAGTTGTGTTATTTTTTAGAAATTGATTTTATTTATATTGGAAATATTATTGATTAGTGGAATTGTTGTAATTGTAAATTTTGGTGAACTTAAGAATAATTTTTGGAATTTTTGGAAAATAGGAAATAGGAATCAATGATATTTGGAGATAATTGGATTATAAAAATAAGAGTTAAAGAGATTAGTCCAAAAGAAACTGGGTTAGAACTTAGACATTAGGAAAGTGACAAGTGTCACTAACTTAGTAAGTAGTTTTTATAATTTGTTAGAGAAGTAGGTTACTGTTTTATGAGAGTTCAAAAGGGCTTAGTGTTATGTCCAGTTAACTTCTTCGTAGTCACCTTCTTCAAGTTTCTTCCTATATACATAGTTTTTTATCAAACACCTCCCGAGAAATTACTATGCTTTTCTTTATCCCACACCACTTCCATATTGCTATTTGTTTCTTCTGCCTTAAGGAAAACCAGAAGTTAGTTAATGTTCATAGTGAAATACGTGAATTTGCATGGAGTTTAGGGCTTGAAGATACTTGAAGATTTTGGAGTTTTCAACAAGTAAGTAGTGAATAAATCCTTTAGAGTTGGAGATTTATGAAATAAATATGATAAATTACTGTTAGTTGCATAATCATGGCATTTACATCTATATATTCATTAACACTGTGTTAATGGGATGAAAAATATGGATATAGTGTTATTTAGTTTTTGATAGATGGTTAGCGATCAGGTGATGTAAAAATGATTTTTGAAGTTAGATAGAGCAATAAAATGGTGTATGGGATTAGTGTAGAAGATTATATATGAAAAGGTTATATGCTCTGTTTCTTCACTGTGCATGTTTATATATATGTATGTGTATATGTGAGTAGGTTAGTGCTTTAGAGATGATCAGGAAAATGATTCTTGAGTTGAAGAGTAGTTTTAAAATGATGGTATGAGATGGCAATGAATGTATAAATGATAGTTAGAGGAAGAGAATTAAGAAAATGTAGAGAATGAAAATATAAGAAAATGTATAGAATGGTGAAATGCAGAGTTGAATAATTAATATCTGACTTTTTTGATGATTTTGACGATTTTGACTAAACTTGCATATTTAGGGGTAGAGTGAATTGTAGTAAATGAGTTGAATGAAATGAAGTAAAAAGGTTGGTAATAAAAATTGAAGTGTTGGATTTTGGAAAAATGGAAGTTTGGAAAATTCACTGAGAATGAATAGTAGAGAGTTAAATTTTGATCTGAAACTTCCAGAAATTTACTGTATTGATTTAGATGGATTTGACAAAATGGTCTTCATGGAAGACGTAGATTTTTCTTTAAGCTTTCCATTGATATAAAGTTTGTAAATTTTGGAGTTTTGAATCAAAAGTTATGAAATTTAGAAGTTTAGTTTCGATGAAGAAGAGGAAGTGGAGTTGCACCGTCATGCATAACTTTTGAGAATTTTGTGGAAAAGCACAGTTGTGCTTACTTCAAGATGGCAACTTCAGAAGCTCAAAGGGTAAAGTCGCCATCGTGCAATTGCACGATGGCGACTTTTTTGTTTAAAGGTGGTGGAAGTCGTCATCGTGCAATTTAGAGAGTTGTTGGCTAGTGAACATCCGATGGTTTTTTGGGTATATCTTCTTCGTCTGACCTCCAAATGAATTGGTTATTGAACCATTGGACTCATAAGATAATTTCTTGAATCATTGCACTCATTAGAAATTTCTCTATCTCTCTACCAAAAATCATAGCCATATGAAATGAATTAAGAGAGATTGAGTGAAAAACGTGAGACGGGTCTGACTTGTGCTCTCACCCAAATTTTTGTGTTTATCTATCACACCCATGACTCTTGCACACTCATATACCTCTCATGCCCATGACTTTTCTCACACCCATGAATTATTCTCACAAGTGTGACTCCTTCATAGGTGTGATTGATATCACGCCTGTGAGTTAATTGCTAGGGGTGATGCTTAATTGTCTTGTCATGCTACAGTATTCCTTAACAGTTTTCTCTTGTACAAGCTCAACCATCTTGCTTCTTTTGATCATAAATTCTTCACCAGATGTTCAAATAAGATGATCTTTAATTTGGCATAAACTAGAAACACAGAGTTACAAATCATATGAAGAAGGCGAATTGTGATTCAGTTTCTAAGATGTTCAAATTCTAGATGAAAGTTGTGTATAGTATACTGTTTTGGATAAGAGCAGTCCAAAAATGTTTGAGGCATATCTTCCAAATTACTAAACCAAATTAAATAATTTTGTTGTCATTAGAAACTTAAGAAATGGGAGAACAATTTTCTAGAAGAGAGTATGACAAAATTACATAAGTTTCTCTTTCTAATTGAATGTGAACAGTAGACCTAAAAGTGTGAGGCATAAATCTAAGTATAAATTATACTTAGATGAGTTTTGATATGAGAATAAATTTGTGGTGAAATTGATGGATAAATACTCGATATTGTCATGAACATGCATTGTGCATATTTCATTACATACATGTGCATTATTAAATACTTTGAATTGTGCAAATTGTGATATATGTGTATGTTATTTGTTATAGAGGAGCAATTGGAGCGCCAATCTCTAGACGTTGCCAGAACTTCCAGGCATTAGCTTCGGGAGCACCTTGTGAGTAACCTAGTCGGTCTCACTTAATTACTTGTTTGCTTAATTTTTGTTTTGAAATGATTGAATGAATGCGGTTTGATTGTTAATTTCAGACAGAAGGTTCGATGACTGTGAAATGTGGAATGTATATTGTGTTAGTAGTGTACCCTAAGCCAATGGACATATGTGACTTTTGTACTAACATTATGACTTATTAATAATATATTATGAGGTATTCTTTTATATATG
>JAOTIZ010000202.1:9905662-9918751 GCA_027123425.1 Erythroxylum panamense | reverse complement strand
AAGTAGTTATTAAACCTCAAGCATAGAAACCAGTCTGTTGCTGAGTACGACATAGAGTTTAATCAACTTAGCAAGTATGCACCTAAACCCGTACTTACTGAGGAGTTTTGATATCATCAGTTTCAAGATGGTTTAAATGATTCGATCAAAGAATATCTGTAGTAAGTGACCTATGATCAGCTGGTACAAGCTAGTATTAAAATAGAGAAGCATGAGATGGTTAGAAGAGAAAGGGTGCAGCGAAGGGGCTTTGCTATAGACAGTCAGTCCTCGGGTAAGTGAAGTCGTAAAGGTGCCTCCACTACACCAGAATTTACTCAAAGATTAGTAGCCAGGACAAAACTTTCCCTCATTGATTGCTTCTGGTAGGGGTTCCTATGTGGGCCAAGGTTCTGGTATTCTAGAGTGCCCTCATTACTCCAAGTACCATTGGGGTATTTATTGGAAGGCTATGGGTGCAAGTTTTTGATATGGTGGAACTAATCATTTGATAGCAAGTTGCCATATGAGACAGTCCTAAACATCGCAAGCTAGTAGGGTGGTCTCTCATGCACCTGATGGGAACAGAGGATGCGGTAGAGATTGTGAAGGATTTAATCAGTTCACACCTAATCTGAGTACTGTTTCAGAGACTGTTGATCGACCTGTAATACCTTCTACTTCGACTCGAGCTTATGCTTTGAAAGCTCGTGAGGATCAGAATGCATCTGAAGTCATTGCAGGTATTGTTTCTTTCTTTGATTCTGAAATGCATGCTTTGATTGATCCTGAATCCACTCATTCTTATATTCATATTGGAGAAATTTTTGATAAGTGATGTCTGTAGATCAATTAGAGTATGATATTCATGTAACCAATCCTCTAGGTAGTAGTGTGTTGGTTAATCAGGTTTATAGGAATTGTCCTATTAGGATCTAAGGAAGTGATTACGCAGCGGATCTGATTAAATTTTCTTTTCATGAATTTGATTTGATTTTGGGTATAGATTGGTTATCCAAACATCAGGTGATAGTTAACTATAGTGCTAAGATAGTTGTGTTTAGAAAACCTGATCAACCTGAAATAATATTATATGGCATCCACATTAGTTCTTTGGCTAATGGGGTATCTACTATGCAAGCTTGAAGGTGCCTTAGGAAGGGATGGGAAGCTTATTTGACTTTTGTGATTGATTATAAGAAAAAGGGTGTTAAACTGCAAGATATTCCAGTGGTGAGTAAATTTTCGGATGTGTTTCTTGAAGAGCTACCCAGACTCCCTCCTGAAAGAGAAGTAGTGTTGCCGACAAGTTGAGAGATGTTAGACTTAGGTGGTTCGAGCATGTGTGCAGGAGACCCTCTGATGCTCCGGTGCGAAGTTGTGAGAGTATAACCCTTAGCGAATACAAGAGGAGAAACGGGAGGCCTTACAAGACCTAGAGGGAAGTGATCAAGAAAGATTTGTCTGAGTTACGCCTTAATGATGTAGTGGCTAAAAATAGAAGAGTATGACGTAATCGGATAAGGGTAAGGGATTAACCTTTAAAGTTCGCCAATGCAGTAGATGGGACTCATGGCACGCAGATTGTGGGGACAGTAGGATTGACATACATTTAGGGTATATGAGTAAGGACTCCTAAAGTAACTAGAAACGAGGTGAGTCGGTTTTTGTAGCTTATCAGGTACTCGCAGATCTGGACTCTATCAAGTATATCCTGTATTTTTACTTATTTATTTACTTAGTGTAATTTTTATTTAATTAATAATACCATGTTGGTTTTATCTTTTTTCTCTGTAACTTGCATCATTCTTATATTGTCTCATTTACAAATGGGTCTATCAAAAATAGCTTCTCTATTATATAGGGGTAAGGCTGCGTACTATCTGATCTCCTTAAATTCTGCTTCATTGTAATACTTCGGACTGGGTGATGATAATGATAATAATGTTAATTAATATTATAAAATTATATTAATATCATAATTTATCCAAAATAATATTAGTAATATTATAATTTTTGCGCCTGTTTTCATTAAGTATTTGAGTGCTGTGTCAGGTGGGGATACCGTAATAATCATTGATTTAACGAAATTGGGTTTGCCACGTGTCAGGTGGCTTGCTGCAAATTTCAACTTGCAGAAGTGGAGCCACACACGTTATTCTTGATTTGCCAGTCTAATCCTAACATAGAGTAGTAGTAGAGTGCTTTTGTGGGTGGAAATGAAATGATGAACTGCCCCATATGTTTTTATAAAGCGACGCTAACCAGAGACAGAGAGAAAACAAAATGCTAAAGATAGAAAAAGCTCTCATTCAAAACAAAAGATCAAAAAAGCTGATTAGGAGCAAAAGGACGCAGATGATCATTACTATTTATAATATTCATGGGTACCTACAACTACGGATCGTGATATGATTTTGGGTACAAAGGTCCATGAATTGAACAACTTTTAAATACGCATACGATTTTTAGTTCAAGGAAAATCAAAATAAAGGAGGATCACACTCATCTCCAACTCTGCTGCTTTCAGTAGTCTCACTTTAACACATACTCTCAACTGTCCCCATTACTTTGTGCCCCCTCTTTCTCTTTATTCAACGCTAAAGATTTGCACCCATCTCCTAATCTTCCACTCTTCCTCTCCAAACACCGACAACATTCATCTTCTTCACCTCTATAGTCAGTACGTCCACCTGAAGACTCCATTTTCATTAAAAAGATTAGTGCTTTGCCTCGGAATGTCGTACTGATCCCAACTCATTGATTCTTATTTTCTCCTGAAATGGGTTGCTGTGCAAGTGCTAATAAAGCTTCAGAATTTGACCAACTTGGATCTGCTACTCTCAACCCCAAGTCAACTCGTGAGAGCAGAGCTCCACCTCCACCGTCCCTTGAAGAAGAAACCGTTAAAGAAGTTCTCTCCGAAACTCCCAACGCCAGACCACCGCCACAACAGCCCATCAACATCAACACTTTACAAGACAACAACAACACCAACAAGAACAAAATCCACCATGAACCACCACTGTTACCACTGCCATTTGTTGATCAGAACGCTACAAAGAATGATGTTAAGCCATATCACGAGGACGAGATCTCAGAGCAAGAAGTCTCAGAAGTATGCAGCGTGAGCTTGAGCGAGAGCACCATCAACGACGGAGAAGAAGTAAAACAAAGAGTAATCCGATCTCCTGCACCTAGAAACCGGTCATTCCCCGGCGATAGGGTGGGGCCTAAAAGAGACCGTCATAACGGGAATTCGCCTATTCAGAGAGGTGGCCGTTCACCAGTGAAAAGAAACAATGCCGGGGGTGGGGGTACGGTTAGGTTGGTGGAGAGCAAGGAATCATTAGAAAGGCGAGGGTTGAGATCCGACCCGAGCAGGAGAGACCCAGGTGAGAGCTCAGGAAGAAGGTCCAGGTCACCATCCTTCAATAGATCTGCAATGGGTCGTAGAACGTTGGCGGTGCGGGGCAACCGGTCACCGGGCCGCGTCAGAAAGGATCCACCGGAGAATGAGATGAATAAGGCAAGTGTTGTGGAGGAAAGCAGCTTCGCTACAAACGAGTCACTTGAAAACCCACTGGTTTCCCTTGAATGTTTTATCTTTCTCTGAATTGCAGAAAGTTTCCGGTGGAATCTTAGTCGCCTGAGTTTGTTTTAAGCAATTTTTAGTTAATTTCTTTTGTATTGTGTATATTAGTGGACAAAATGGTAGATAATCAGATCCAGCAACTTGGATATGGAATGCCATTATTGATCACCAGGTTTACTCATCTATGCAAGATTGCTTCCTGTACATCCAGTGAAAGGATTTGCCTATTACGTAATGTATATCAAAATTAACTTGTCGCTGCGCGCATAAGCAAATTGAAATTTGAGAAATCTTTCTTTACCGTTGGAGGACAGGCTGAAGACGACAATCAATTAGTGGTCCTAAATATACAAGACTTGTCCACAGTCGAGTTTCTTGTCTCTTCTTTACGGACTTTATTTTTGTTGCATTTCAAGCACTGACAAATAACAAAATCCTTTCGACACCATATCCACATTCCATCCAAATCCTCAGTTCCTTCACAAAAGATTCAGCATTGAACATAAATACAATAGGCAGATACAAGACAACAGGCCACCAACTAAACTAGCAGGCTCTAAGCAAGCAATCTAAATAGAAATATGTTGGCCCAAGACTAGACTTGGTTCGTGTAAAAATGTACCGGCCTTAAACAATCAAAACCACAATTACAATCAATCTTTTTTCCAAACACAAAGAACCAAGCTTGCTAATGAGTTGGACCCGACTTTCACGAGCAAAATAAAAATGGGTAGTCTCTGTTCCACAGAAATCGCAAGGAATTTGATGTTTGACTCACATCTTCCCTGGCCAAAACAATCCATCTTTGAGGATCAAATCCGATCCACAAACTTTCAACATCCAAATATTGCAGATGCAAAGGATGAATAAATAATCTGGGTGGAAGCCTCCCAAACTTCGCAAATATGTCCGCACAGATGCTGGCTTCAACCCATCAAAAACTAATGGCTTATCTACACAGGCATAAAGAGCTTTACGGTTAAAATATTTTGCTTGTTTGTGTGCTTTGAACACCTCCTCCGGTTCATGGCTGTACTTGCTTTCCTCCAATGTTTGCACCTTCTCATCTTAAGCTTCTTCCGTTGAGCTGGTGACTGTTTCATGGTTTAAGGAGGAAATGTGATGTGCAGTGACAAATAGTTCGTGGGGGTCAGCAGCACTTTCCAGTGCTACAGAAACTGGGGCTGGGTGTGCTATAAAGGTAGGAATGTTGTCTCCAGGCATCAACACTGAAACTCCATTTGCATATACAGTCATCTGAACATTTCATGGAAAGGAAAATCAAGTATGTTAGGGAGCTAAATGGTAAGTGGATGAAGCCCCGTCACAGATTTGAGTATTGATGAAACTCTTGGAAAAAAATATGAAGTGTATCTCATGAAGAACATGTCAACCAATATTTGGAAATTGGTCATTGAGTTCAGTAAAAACTGTGGAATCCAAACTCGTTCAGCACATCCATGACATTTTCTTGGAAGAAGCATTTTTGTTGGACAAAGTCTATGAAGTATTTAATAGGATAAAAAGGTGGTCCACAGAAACCTTACTAATTAACAAGAAGTACTAAATGAAAACGAGTTATGAAGCTAAACAAGTAGAGACAATCACTCGGGCACACAGGAAATCATTTAGTTGTCATTGGTTTTTGAACAAAGGAGTTATGATCATCAGTCCAGTTCTCAGGGACAGATGTAGACTTGCAGTCTTCAGTTAAAAAGTCCATACATCAACTTTCTTTCTCATGGTTCTCCACACTACTACTAATAATGTAGACAAGGCAACAACTGACACGTGAAATTGAGTTTTATGCTTGATATAATGTAGCTGGTGGGAGACGGAAACTACGTTGAAGACTATGTCATTAAATATACAATCCAAATAATTTATCGCTCTTATCCATAAAACAACTTACTCCCTCCGATTCATAATAAGAGTCGTTTTAAAAAAATACACGCTTATTAAGAAAGCTAATGAAATTATTGATATACCCTTATTAATACTCCCATAAAATTAGCATGTGAGAGAAATTGTATATTAAATTGTCTTGAAATTGTGATCTGTATAATTAAGATGAGAGAGAAATAAAAGGTTAATTTTGGAAAAAAAATTATAAACATGCATATAAAGTCAAGAATGACACTTATTTTGAATAATTAAAATGCATCTAAAACAACTGGTAATATGAATCGAAGGGATTATTAACGATGCAAATACCAATAATCCAGGCACTTAACGACCTCTGTGGATTGCGAGGTAAATATTGCTAAGAGGCCTCTTAATGGCCACACATGGCTTTCTTTGCCTTCAACATTCTGCACCAAAAGAGCCTCCTCTCACCTCCTCTAAGTAAGTGTCCTTCAACTCTTCTTAATACTGCGGAATTCCCCTGTTTCTTTCATCTTCTTGTTTCCTCACCTCCAAAGCACACACCTTTTTCCTCGGTTGTAGCTCATGCTAGCAGCACACGTGCACATTTGTCCCCGACGGACCGCCTAACTCCAGAAATGACCACGAATTCGAAAAGTGAGAGAAAAACTGGTTCTGGGTTATCTTCCTTAAGTTCTGAAGGTGAAAGGAGAAGGAAACAGTCCGCGAGGAAGTTGGTGAGTCCAGCAGTAGAGGAAAAGACAGAAAACACGATCATAAAGAAAGGAAATATAGGTCGGGACCTAGCTTGTCGTAAAAGGAGGAAAATACGTTCTGTTAGTTCACCTACGGGTTCCCGGGATGGAAGTGAAGTTACAGAATTTGAGCAAATGAAAGACAGCCAATTACTTAACGGTGCTGCAATGAAGGAGAAGAAAACCAAGGGGAAAGGTGATGGCTTTAAGGTGAAAATTGAAAAGGGGTCTAAGGAAGAGGACTCTGATTCAAAAAATCTTCCTTTACGTGCCAGCTTGGATATGTGCTCAAAAAGAGGAGATGTCATGGGTGCAATTAAGTTGTATGATTTAGCTCAGAGAGAAGGGATTAAGTTAGGACAATACCATTACACTGTGCTATTGTATCTTTGTTCCTCAGCTGCAGTGGGTTTTGTCCAACCAGCTAAAAGTGGCAGTGTTAGTAAAACTTTGCATGCAGTCTCTAAAAGGGTTTCTGATGCTAAGATTTCAAATTCTAGTGGTGATACGAGTTCTGATGCTAACACTTCTAATATTCAAGTTTCCAACATTGGGATGGAATCGATTGATAGTGATAAGATGGAGTTCAATTCTAGTGTCAATTGTAATGGTCTACACAGTAATCCGAATGAAGAGCAGCACTCAACCCAGTATTCTAGTGAGTCTAGTAACCCACAATCACAATCTCAAGATGGTTTAAGTATATTTAAGCAGGACAGGCATAGTGACAACGGAAATGATAACTTGATTTGTGTAAGTGAAGATGTCAAGATCTATGCGCTTCAGAGGGGTTTTGAAATCTATGAGAGGATGTGTATGGATAATGTCCCGATGAATGAAGCTATATTGACGGCTGTTGCTAGGATGGCAATGTCAACTGGTAATGGTGATATGGCCTTTGATATGGTCAAGAAAATGAAAAGTTTGGGCATAAAACCTAAATTGAGGTCCTATGGTCCTGCTTTAACTGCTTTTTGCAGTAGTGGAGATATTGCTAAAGCATTTTCTGTAGAAGAACACATGTTGGAGCATGATGTTTATCCTGAAGAGCCTGAGCTGGAGGCACTCTTAAAAGTTAGTATAGAAGCTGGTAAAGCTGACAAGGTTTACTATTTGTTGCATAAACTTAGAACATATGTAGGTAAAGTTTCACCCCCTACTGCAGGGACAATAGTTAGATGGTTTAAGAGTGAGGCAGCTTCAAGAGTGGGGAAACGAAAGTGGGACAAGAGACTTGTTAAAGAAGCAACTGAAAATGGAGGTGGAGGATGGCACGGGCAGGGTTGGCTGGGTAAGGGTAGGTGGTCCATTTCATGTACATATATTGCACATAACGGATTTTGCAATTGCTGTGGCGAGAAATTGGTTGCAGTTGACCTAAATCCTATAGAAACAGAGAACTTTGCTGACTCAGTTGCTTCTTTAGCCATAAGGAGAGATAGGGATTCAAGTTTTGAAAATTTTCAAGTATGGAATTTTCTTCATATTACTTGTATAATTATGTGAGAATTTGATGAGTGGATTAAAGCCTAGTGATTTATTTGCAGAAATGGCTTGACTATTATGGACCCTTTGAAGCAGTGGTGGATGCAGCTAACGTGGGTCTTTTTGACCAGAGAAGATTTTTACCCTCCAAGGTATATGAATTGTGCTCAAAGTGCTGAAATAAACAAATTTAGGCGATTTTTTACCTTTCATGTTTCTTAACATGGTTCTTGCATGGCTTATTCTTTAGATCAATACTGTTGTTAATGGAATACGCCAAAAACTGCCTTCCAAAAGATGGCCGCTCATTATTTTGCACAATAAGCGCATTGCTTCACCCAAAATGCGTGTACCTGTAAATAAGGCACTGATTGAGAAGTGGAGAAATGCTGATGCACTATATGCGACACCTACCGGATCAAATGATGATTGGTGAGAATGATATTGCATGTATCTTTGTGTTTCAAAGTGAATTATCCAGTTCCATCACTTTCTGCTGCATCAGTAAATTTTTATAAAATGATGCAATAGCATTCAAAACCTATGGTAGTAACCTATGGTTCAGGTACTGGTTATATGCAGCTATAAAATTCAAATGTTTAATAGTGACCAACGATGAGATGAGAGACCATACATTTCTACTTCTAGGAAATGACTACTTTCCAAAATGGAAAGAAAGGCACCAAGTGAGTTAGTCTCTTCCTGACTCAATTATCATGATATGATTTGTCTTCTTCTGCAAGATTTACTCACATAAGAAGTAAGATATCTTGTTCAAAAGCTATCTTGAATCCAATCTATCATAACAAAACATCTGTTTTGTTGGTTATGGAAGGTCCGTTTCAGTTTTTCCAACTCTGGCCCAGTTTTTCACATGCCTCTGCCTTGGTCTGTTGTAATTCAGGTGATTCTTTGAACAGCTTCTCCCTTGATTTGTTTCCAGCTTAATGTGAAATATTAATAAAAAGTGTCGGTATGCGTGTTTTTGAATTTTACCTATGTGTTAGTGACAATTTAGGATCTATGCTAAACTTGGAAAACAATGGACAGGAATCGGAGGAAGGTCACTGGCATGTTCCAATTATGTCAGAACACGATAATGAAGAGGAGAGAACATGGTTATGCCTTAGACGTGGCAAGTCATCTCTTGTAAGGCAAGATTCTATCACCAGAAAGCCTGAAGGTAATATTTAGCCAGTCAATCAATGCTTCAAGCTCAAAGCATTAGGATAGGCAGTATGGAAGTTATTATGTGAGTTTGTAAATTCAAAATTCTCTGAATCTAGTTCTCCTAATAAGGTCACGCTTGACAATTATAATGTAAACGTAACTTGTCTTAGTATTCTGTAAAATCTTAAAACAAAACTTAGGATAAAAATGGAAGAAAATTGCAAATGGGATGCAGCTCGTCATGCCTGGGTTCACGCACTGGTTAATTTTGTATCTTTAATGATCCTTTGTATAGAACAAGAAATATGCCTTTTGTAGAGTTTGGTAAGGGGTCTGGCTTTTTATTATCAGTTCTCTCCCTCATGTAGCATTTCACAGCTTTCTGTTTCTAGTCAGTGTTTAGTCCTATTCCCTTGTTTGAATGCTTCAGTAGATTTGAGAGGAATAAGGATCGTACTAGATTGGCTTCAGTAGTCTTGAAGGAGATGAAGATTGAACTACATTTTAGACCATAATTTTGTATGGAAGTATTTGAGGGGTTTTCTTAGAGATGGGATCAATAAGATAAGTTTCCAGCTGCCCTGTCCATATTTAGAACACTCAGACAAATATTGTTAGTACACATTATCTCCATTCTCCAGCAAAACTAATTCTTCTGCCTTTTAAAGGTATAGCATAAGCGTTTATCATTTTCCAGTTTCTTCAAAAAAAAGTTTATCATTTTCCAGGTGGTAAGTTTGGTTTCTGAAACGGCAAACATGAATCTGCTAGTTCATTTCAAATTAATTAATATTCTATGTATGAAGAATGAATGGATGGATTCATTTGGGATTTTGACAAAGGCAACAAAATCACCTACTGAAAGTAAACTTTGGGGTTTTGAACCATAGGGAAAAGAAGGCTTATCTTCGACTTGCATATTCTATTCTCATTTGGACGGAAATTACTATGAGATAACAGATATAGAAGTACTGATGGTTGGCAATACATATCCTTGCTCTAGGGAATGGCGTGTGGCCTAGTGGTAGACAGACCTGTTCATTTCTTAGTCTTCCCTCTACCAAGGCCCTGATGCCTTCATAATTGTGCTCTTGCAACTTAGCAGGTTGTATTCAGATTAGTTTGCATCTAAATTGTTGAGTTGATGAAATCAGTATGTTATGTTGTTGCAGGGAATATGAAAGCTAGGGAGATGGCAGACGCTAGAGTTAAGAACAAAGCCGAACCTTTGAAACATGGGAAGCACAAAAGTTCACAAAATTCAGCTAAGCAAGAAGTGCACAAGAATCTGATAAATATTCTATCTTCATCTGGCTTTTCAGATCATCACACAGGCAAAGTCCTGATGGAAATTAAGGCAGCAGAAAAGCTTGGTGATTGTGTTATTGACTTTCAGATATAAATAATATACCACTATACGGTTCTTTCCTGAATCACAGAACGTACTAAACTTCATATTGTTGTAAATGCTAGATTTTGTTTCATCTCCGTTAAATTTTTGTTCTGAATGTTAATCATGTTATCAATCACCCTAACTTTTGTAAGATTTAAGCTCCTAATATGTGAACCTTGGTTATAATTTGCAAATGATTAAAGGGTTTTGTTGGAAAAGTTTGTATGTGGCAATAAGATCAATTTCAGTCAAAACCAAATAGCAGGAGTGTTTTGGGGACCAGGACCAGGTAATGCCAAAAATACTCGTTCAATATAACAACAGGAGCAAGGTTATTTAAATATAGGCATGATAATGACAATGACTTTATATCGTACAGAAATTTAAAACACAACAAACGTTACGTAATTTGTTGACTGTTTCGAAACTTAAAATGGAAAAGGAAACTCAGTAAAATTTGAGTGTGATTGCAATCAGAGGAAAGTCACTGTCTGCATGTGTTTTGTTTGGAGAAAAGGAAAAGAAAAAGAAGGAAAGATAAGTTCACGGGTCTCCAGTCTTATTTTGTCACCTTCTGTGCATCTTTTTAATGCCTTAATTTCTCAAATATCTCACTTGTTATGACCTTTCATTCTGTGAGTCAAGATAATGGTGGCTTCACGAGCCCTCCAGTTCCCTTGTCTTTTACTGTCTTTTGCTCTTTTTGGTTTCAACTTTTAAAAGCACTGAACCTGAGATGAGTTTGCGTTGCATGAATGACTGCAAAATAAAATTTTAATCTACAACTCTATCTTCGTTCTTCAATCCCTCCAGGAGAAACCAAAAGAATGCAAGTGTCTAAAACATCTGGCCATCAGAATTCAGAAAGTGAATCAGAAGATGCCACTCGCTTTGACAAGTCTCTCCAAGTCCTCGTCTTTCCCCCACTTTATTTCGTTTTCACTAGCTACTACGACTTGCTGTAATACTTATTCTTCTGTTAAAAATTGAAGGAACTCAAAGAGCTACGCTCCCAACTCCATCATGCAGCTGACTACTGTGAAAAGTCTTTCCTGAATGCCAAAGAAAAGAAACTGTGAGTGCCCCATCATCCATCTCTCTTTTAAGTTTTACTTTGGAAAACTAAATCCATTTAAGGGTCTTTCCAAGCTTATGACAAAATATATTCTTGCAGAGTTTTGGAAACCACGAAGGAGTACATATGTCGGGCTGTGGTGACTGTTGTTGATCATGTGGGATGTGTATCATCTAATCTAAATTCTAGCATTTCCAAGACTAACGCATTCTCTGAAGCTGAGCATGGCATCAATTGCCTGAAACAAGTTAGTATATACTATATACCCACTTCAAAACTCTACCACCTTGACAAGACTCCAATTGCTGTGTTTTTTATACGTTTATTTATTAACTCGTCAAGCTTAATATCGTCTTTCCAAATTAGAGACTTACGACATGCCAAGAATACGCTCACCAGCTTGCTCTAGCAAGAACAAGGTGGAACTCTAGCTTGCCTAAAGTTCACCGCCGCTATTTATCAACCCGTAAGCACTCCCACCCTTCTTTTCCTCGTTCTATCTATGTTTATTGAGGCTTATATCTGTCTGGATTTGGCGTGTCCAAGTACAGAAATCTACTTATTCAACAAGAGTTTGTTTGTTTTATTTTCTTTTTGAGCAGCAATCCTGCAATTTGATATATCAAATGAAGATGCGAGGAGGTACAATTCCCTAGCATCCTTTCTCTCTCCAGTAGCATAACACAATCATTCCAAATATATAGACCCTTTGGAGTGTTCATCCAGAAAATGAGCGCTGTCAACTGCATGATAATATATAGACCTAACGCACTTGTGTACAGGGACTCCAGTTCTTCATCTTCTGAGGAGAATGTGAGAGAAAATGGCTGGAACTGGAAGCGTGGATTTGAGGCAGAGGATTTGCCCATGTTTTTGCACACCCGCTCACAACACACATCCTCCTCAGCTAACAAGAAGTTGCAACAACTCTCCATTAACGACAGAGGGGAGGGCTCTCCATCAGCTCTAGGTAAATCAACATTACATTTACATTTATTGACGGGAAAAAAAGAGTCAAACAACATAAATAATTAAAAACAATATGAAATTTCATGGTTTGTGTTGTGTATGTACGCAGTAGCTGTTCGTGATGGCCTCTCAATACTATCCAAAGGTCGAAACCCAACTTTTCATTTCCAGGTAAAGAAAACAAAACTGGTGTTATATTATATAATCGTAATCGTAATAACAAGGAAAGTTGTGTTGTGTGTTGGCAAGCAGAAGCAGGAGCAGCAAAGCGGCGAGTAGCAGAGGAAGACAGCGCAGAGGCAGAGGCAGAGGCAGAGCAGCGACATCTTTTGGCTCAGTCGACGAACCAAAACAACTTCTTCATAAAACTTGTCTTTATATTATTATTTATTATTATATCACTTACGGGCTGTTTGGAGCCTTCGAATTGAATTCATTGTCGAATTGAATTCAATTACGTTAATGAAGTTGAGATTGAATTCAATTTACACTGTTTGGAATCAATTTAGTAATATTAGAATTGAATTCAATTACACTGTTTGGAACAAATCCAGTGATATTAGAATTGAATTCAATTACACTGTTTGGAACAAATCCATTAAAATTAAAATTGAATTCAATTATTTCATATGACACATTAACCCCTGACTAAAAAAATAATATTATCCAAAATAAAAATCATTATAAAATTAGTGATCTTTATTTTTTTCTAATATAATTTCTGGTAATATATTATTAAATTATCTTCAAAATATATAAACTTCAATTTATATTTGATTTAATAATTAAAAATAATTTAAAT
>JAOTIZ010000202.1:9888232-9905562 GCA_027123425.1 Erythroxylum panamense | reverse complement strand
GAAGTTTATATTTTAAAGATAATTTAATAATATATTTACAGAAATTATATTATAAAAAAATAATTGAATTGAATATAAAAATAATTGAATTAATAATATAATTTTTTATATTTATTATAAAAAATACAAAAAATATCAAAGTATGAATTGAGTTTTATATAAACTCAATCCATGTTGTTTTTACTGGAAAGAAGTTGGAGAGGAACGTTGTTCATGGGAGAGGTAGCTGCAGCATGGGGTTGAATTCACGTGGTTTTTAACGTGAATTCAACCCCTCAAAAAGATTGGGTTTGAATTCATACAAGAATTCAATTCCTCCAACTTTTTTGCTTCCAAACAAAGGAATTGAATTCAATTACAATATTGAATTCAATTCCCTACATTCCAAACAGGCCCTTAAATTGTCTTGAATCGATGGATGTAACTGTGCTTTTGTTAGTTGAAATGCTACAGCAAAACCAAGTATTTTTTTTATTAAAAGGAAAGCTAACAAAATAGATTACACCACAGATCTAAGGGACACATCTTTTGACATATTTTTTAAAAGGATAAAATGACATCTAATAAATATAATATTAAAATAAATAACTTCTATATTAAAATAACCTACATAAATAACACTTTTTTTTTTGACCTACGAGGTGTTCTAGGAGGGTCTTAACTATAGGAAGATACCTTTAAACTCTTCACTCTCAGACTAATCTTCGCTCAAGCCGGATAGATCTCTTATGGGAGGCAAAACTCTGACTCTAAATTTTAAACAGCTGTATATATGAAGACGATTTAAACTCATAACCTCACTTAAATCAGAAAAATCCTTTATTAATTCACCTGCCTGTAACAGAACGTACAGATATCTATTCTTTCTTGATATATGTGTCAATGTGTAACATTTGGTTACTGATAAGAGAGACAGAACGTACAGATATTGTTTGATTGGGAAACCTATGTAATTATAACCAAACGACAAGCATATGCTGAAACGACGACAGTTGAAAAACAAACCTTAAACAATGGGCCGGCACTGGCAGGAGAGAGAATGCAAAACAGGTCTTTAAGTCCATCGGCGCCCATAGTAACTGAAAATCTTTTTACGGAAACCCAAATTGCCAAAACAGAGATCACACCAGACTAGTTAATATATATACCCCTATATGATCAATCTTTGACGTCTTCGTTAGTAATCTGGTCGAAAGAGAACGTCAAGCTATGGATTCTGACTCTGTGTTTGCTAACATCGTGCGGGCTCCTGAAGATCCTATTCTCGGGGTAACTCTCTTCTTCTTCTTTTTCCTCTTCGTTTTTATTCTGTTCATTTGCGCTCATACATAAGCAGTTTCTGTGCTTATGGTGTCCCACGTTGTTTGTTTGGAAGTATACGGTTGATCCATTAGCTGATCAAACAAAGAATTAGTTGCTTGATCCATTAGGTGATCAAACGCATCAAGAAGATGTATGCTTAAGCAACATTACGTTTTTAAGTTATGAGTTGTTGGTTACAAGATCATTGGATCAGAGTCTTGCTTGCATAATTCTTTTATATAAAAAGAATTGGATATTAACTTTTGACCTTATAGTTTGATAAATTTTAGTCTTACTAATGGGATTCGTTTAATTCGTTGTTCTCACTCTGCTTAACAAATTGTTTCATGTTAATCACTTTATTTATTGTCAAACAAACAGGTCACCGTCGCTTATAACAAGGATACCAGCCCTAATAAGTTGAATTTGGGTGTTGGTGCTTACAGAACTGAGGTTTGCCTTTTTATCCTTTCACTAATTGTGTCTTGTTTATTTGTCTACGTGTATGCACGCTTAAATTCTCTGATCATGGTCTTTACGCAAGTGTTATGCTGCAATATTAATTCATTTGATTGCAAAGTTAATGGTGTGACGCAGGAAGGGAAGCCTCTGGTTCTAAATGTTGTTAGACGGGCAGAGCAAATTTTAGTTAATGATCCGTAAGCTACTAAATTGCTATTCCTATCTGTGGTTGCACTTGTTGTTTTATAATTGTTAATGTCTTTACTGTTCTGCATTTTCCAGTTCTCGGGTCAAAGAGTATCTTCCAATTGTTGGGCTTGCGGAGTTCAACAAATTGAGTGCCAAACTTATTCTTGGTGCTGATAGGTAAAGAGGCTGTTGGAACTTGCAAGTTTTCGAATAACTAGTGAGAAGGTGGTACTGAAAATAAGTTTAGGACATTAGGATAAAAAATGATTAACTGCTACAACAACCAAAGTTTTCTGGATTGTCAATTTTATATTTTGCTTATTTTTCAACAGCCCAGCCATTCAAGAGAACAGGGTGACTACTGTCCAGTGCTTGTCAGGTACTGGTTCTCTTAGGGTTGGTGGCGAGTTTCTTGCAAGGCATTATCACCAAGTAAGTCGCTTTTTTTTTTTTTACACCTCATTGTCATTTGTGCTCAATAGTCTTTTCTTTTTTTAAATAAGAAAATGGACTGGAGTAATCGAAACTGTAATTGACTTTTATCCACTATTTTTTTGGCAGCTCACAATATACATTCCACAGCCAACTTGGGGAAATCATGCAAAAATCTTCACTCTTGCCGGATTGTCTGTGAAAACATACCGGTATTATGATCCAACAACACGCGGTCTGAACTTCCAAGGTTTGATCTTTGTTCCAAGTGAATTCATTTTGGCGTCATCTTGTATTATTGTTGCTTCTAAGCTTATAGTTGTTCTTAATGTGTTGAACGTACAACTTAGGACTTTAGATATGTAACTGCTGATGTTTATGGATTATAGTTTTTCTCTATAGTGTTAGTCTGACTGAATTATTTAATGAATTTGAGATGCTTATGTGCACTTAAACCTTGATTAGTAATATTAGTCTGTTCATACTCCTTAGAGGGGTATCTTATGATTCTTAGTTGTTAAATTACGCAACTCAAAGATTGAACTTTTTCCATGCCTGTGAAATAAAGGATTGCTGGAGGATCTTGAAGCTGCACCATCAGGATCAATTGTGCTTCTTCATGCATGTGCTCATAACCCAACTGGTGTTGACCCAAGCCTTGAGCAGTGGAAGCAGATCAGACAGTTGATACGATCAAAAGCTTTACTACCTTTCTTTGACAGTGCATATCAGGTACAGGAACATTGTTGGAAAAATGGAGGCTAAAGTAATTTGAGATTATAACCATATGTGCATTTGTTGTTATGTATGAGCTGTTAAGTCTTCATAAGCGTCCCTAGTTCTTCCAAAGACTCAAACTACCTCTAGATTATTGCTCTGTAGTAATTAAATATTCTTCATGCTAGAAGATTGAAGCATTCTGACTGATGATTACTTCACCATTGATCCTTTTAGGGATTTGCAAGTGGTAACCTAGATGCAGATGCACAGTCTGTTCGAATGTTTGTTGCAGACGGTGGTGAGTGTCTAGTGGCACAGAGTTATGCTAAAAATATGGGACTTTATGGGGAACGTGTTGGTGCTCTCAGCGTTGTAAGATCCTCTTCTCTGAAATGCTCTTCTTTTGCTTAAAAGCCCTTATTTAACGCACATTGAATAACTGAAGCTTTTGATTTGCATAAGTGAGTTTCTATAATGCAACAGCTTCCATTTTGGTTAAGTTTATAAATTTGGTATATTTAATTTCTTGGTTTATGATATCAAATCAACTTTTCTTTAAATTTGCTATATTTAATTTCTTGATTTATGGTATCAAATCAACTTTTCTTTATCAAGGAAAATTCCCTTTGTTGATATTCAAGGTTGATATGTGTTTCATACGGGAAAGGGAGGAGGAAAAAGGAGTTGGGGATTAGGTTGGAGGTGGTGATATTATATTAGAGCACCAAATTCGTTGTTAGAAGATTATATGTTTGCATAGAAACCTCAAGTTTCCGTAGGGTTTCTTTTTAAAATGATTCTGAAAAATAAACCATATAATCATATAGCTAAATTTTTACAGATCTGCAAGACGGCAGATGTGGCAAGCAGGGTTGAGAGCCAGCTGAAACTTGTGATCCGGCCCATGTATTCTAATCCGCCCATTCATGGTGCATCTATTGTTGCTACAATTCTTAAAGACAGGTATATACCTGGTCAGCATTGGGATAGTTTATTAGCTCATAAGGCGTAAGCATAGAAATGCATATTTGCACTTGGTAAGAATGGAATAGTATTAGAGCTTCTTTTGACCAATGAAGCAATAAGCTATTTAAATTCATTGACAATATACTTAGTATTCTGAATATTCAAAGTTAAATGACCAACAATAATGCTACATTTATCTAGTTATTATTAGTTTGATTCATCTCTTCCTTACCATCTGATCTGATGAAATGAGTCATAGACCTACGCCATTTGATGAAGCAGTTAGAATTAATGAGATTAACCGCTAGTGTTCTTCAACTTTTGTTATTTGTTGCAGGGATATGTATAACGAATGGACCATTGAGCTGAAACGAATGGCCGACCGGATTATTAGTATGCGAGAGATACTTTTTAATGCTATATGTGCTAGAGGTACTCTGATCCACTTCATGTTATCCTCCTTTAATTATCTTTCTTTCATTAGCATTTAGGGTTGATTATGAAGTTATTAAATTGACCTGTGCACGAGCTGACATCTATTCAAAAAAATCATGTGACAATACCAGGAAGGTATCCTGTGCCTTCAAGTTTCTGATGCAAACTGTCTGCGTACCGTTTGAGCATTTTTCTCAACTCCTTTTATAACATCCTAATTTCATGCATCTATGTTTATTACATCAATATTCAAATATTCTAATTCTAGCTTGGTTATATACATCATCATGATGTACTAGGTTGTGGATTTTTTTGAATGCTCTTTTCCTCGTCTTAGGCACTCCTGGTCGCTGGAGTCACATCTTCGAGCAGATTGGAATGTTTACCTTCACTGGCTTGAACAGTGAACAAGTTGCCTTCATGACCAAAGAGTATCACATTTACATGACATCCGATGGGTAATTTTATCCTTTTCGAAACTTGAAACTACAATATTTGAAAGGTCAGATGTTTGTCCAGGATGAAGGAGTCTTGTCCTTCGACCTATGTTTGTGATTAACGTTTTTCTTGCTCTTTTCCGTAACCAAATTGCTGGTATTAATCAAAAATTAAACTCGACATTTTTCAAATTCTTCAAAAATGTTAATGCTTCAATATGATTATAGAGTCAGATAAAGGTTCACGATTCTGGTTACTGTAATGATGCTAATTTTCAGGTTCTAAAAATATCATATTTACCACTAAATGCAGTTTACTGATGCTCAATTTGAGTGGGATGTTGATGATATAATGTGCTTTTTTTTTTCCTACAGGAGGATAAGCATGGCAGGGCTTAGTTCTGCAACAGTCTCTCATCTTGCAGATGCAATACATGCTGCAGTTACTCGTGTTGGCTAGGATAAAAGAGATTCCTAATTGCGTGTCCTTTTCATATTATTATCCTTCGTTTGCTTATCCTTCGTTTGCTGGCAAACGTTACAGAAAAGGATGTCAGAACCTTTTGAACATCGTATCTTGCATACTTTACATGCTTATTGAGGAATTGACTAGATAATGGACATGTTCCAGGAGTTGGGTTCAACTCTTAACTCATACATGTTATCATCTCTATAGCGTCATAAAATCGAAAATTTTGGCATTTATACATTTCCCATTTGTCGTTTCCGCAACGATCAGATCTTTGGTACTCTGTAATCCCACCAAAGGTACTATTTTTCATCAATCGGATTGGCATATACTTCAATATACAGAAGCTACTATCGTCCCTTGCATGTGTCCTGAGAGTACTAAGCTGAAGTTTGACGCCAAAAAAAAAAAAGAGAGCAGGAAGTCCAAACCGAAAGGATAATACACTTATTTGCAAGTGTATTTGGTTTAGCCAAAGCAATAGTAAATAAATTAAACTCAGTAGTTACATGGTGGGTTTTCCTAACACATCTGCTAAGCTCCTTATCTACATTTGGTGAATGTCAAAGTCCAATTTCCTAACTACATTTGTTTGTGTAGGAAGTCTCAACTTCTGTTAGCGTTTCGGCTTCTTTATCCTTTCCATTTCCTTTGTACTTGTACAATTTATGTTATCAATGCCGAGCTGTTGGCCTCTTTAGCCCACTCAAGATCTGAAGCTTCTCTAAGTAGGAAGACTTCTTTGGGGGTAGTATTAATAGGCTTTCATAGCAAGCTTGTCATATTCACCACTGCCTATGGAGCTGCTTTTCTTTGCCTCTTTTTGGTCCACATTCCATCCCATGAAATCTAAGAGTGTCTTCGATGTTGGTGTTTCTGAAGAAATCATCTTCTCTGTATCTTCCTCCACCTTGTCGTTTGGCCCTGAAGGTGGACTTTGAACCTGAGAGTCTGCATAGATGACATCCTCAATCCTTGACAATATTGTGTAAGCCAAGCTCTCTATTATTCTTGAATAGCTCTCTAGAATGGCTTGTCCTACATCCTGCGCAAGGTAAACTATTTTATTAGTTCTGGTTGGCTTGGAGAGAGAAGATTAACATGGCAACATTTACGTTACCTTGTTGTACTGGATCTTGCTTATGTCTAGTGCAGATTGTGGAAGTCCTGGGAACCTTTGTTTGAGGAGAAGAAGGATGGTTTCTGCTCTCTCCTCAAAGAGTTCTCTCTTTTCCAAACTAACTGCCGAACCCCAGGATGATTTTCCATCCTTTTGATTCATCTTCCTCTTCCAAATCACAATGGAGGCCTCAATCCTGTTTTTGAGATCAAGAACTTTGTGTTCTGATGACAGGTCCAGAGTTGACAGGAACTGCTCAGGATCAAAGTATTCTACTGTTATACTCTTGTATAGGGAATCTCCAAGGCTTGATCTTCCATTCTACCAGTAAAAACAGATAATGTTAGTTGTCATGGCTCAGATGTTTTGAGATTTATAAGGGGATTGTTGACACTTTCAATACCATACCTTGGGAAGTGACTCGATGTAGTTTTCAGGGATCTCCATTTCTGACAGCACTTGAGCATTTATAGCCATGGCTGCTTTAAGAACTTGGTTTACAGAATCCTTCTGAAATTGCAGCCATCTTCTCGTTGACTCTGATAATCCACCAGGGGGTACCTTAGCTGTAGGAATCCACCATTTGTCATCATTTCTAGGTGGAGTCCCTTCTTGTGAATCATTGCTGTCTTTGGACACATACCAGAACTCTTTCTGGTGTGCAAAGTTATCTAGGAGGTCCTGTTTAGCAGATTAGCAGATTTTGGTAACGAGGGAAGAGTCTAAGCTTGTCTAGGAATTCACTTTTGCAGTAACCACAAGGAACAAGAATATGGTTCAACTTACAATGAGGATGGCGTCCAACTTCCTCAAACCAGGGATGTTGGTGAGCAGATCACTTCTTAACTGTGTCGTCATGATCTATGATAGTCAAGACAGATGCACAAAATAAGAATGTCAGTGAAATACGTTTCCATACCAATGTATGCATAATTAGCATGCTCCGTATTGACTTCTTACCTCCATATTGACACCGTTTGTGGATTGTTGTGAAGGGACTAATTCAACAATGTGATCCGTGACCGAAAGAAGCCATTCAATCTCTCTTACCCACCTTGCTTTGGTCTCTGCTGACATGGGCTCCAATCTCTTTTGTTCACCAAAAACGGATGCTGCATCATGTAACAGTCCAAAAGGGGAAACAGATATTAGCATTCAGCCGTATTTATATAAACCTCTTACCAACTAATTATCGTTGATTTACTGATCATACAGGAAACAAGTCACATTTTGGAACCAATGTTTCTAGGAACAAAAATTGTATTGTTCATCTAAGGAATGCAATCACAAATTTCATTGTTCATCTAAGGAATGCAATCACAAATTTCATGTTCACTACAGAAAAATCAACTGCACAATTTAGGAAAGCTGCATTACCAGCAAGATTTGTAATGGCATTTGACAAGGCCAAAGCTGAAGAAACACCTTTTCCACCACCAGACATGTCTTCTCCCAAAAGCAATTTAGCAAACTTTTCCTTCATCATATCCATTTCTGAACCACACAAAAAAAAAAAAATCACCGTCTTCCCTTTATCATTCAACAGAATATGAACTGATTCACAGAACAATCCAACGTGCCTGGACATGGTAACGACTGAAGCTTACCTGAGGGACCGGTCTTTTCCCGACTGCTTGGTGTTTTGGTCTCAGCAACATCAGGACGTGGAATCTGACGTTTTTCGCGATCAAAAGGACTCCCATAATATTGACAATCACTAAGGCGGTCTCCAATAGCCCTCGACACATAACTTCTTGAATGCAATATATTATCCTCACCACCTTCTGCATCGTTCCCACTCTCTAAGATCATACTATGAGCTTGTCTACCTTGGCCCTCGTACATTCTTCTTCGGCTGAAAGATTTTGTTGCCTGAATGCTCCTTTCGCGGTCTAATGCACGTACCATCATGAACTTAGCCCCTTCTCTTTGTCTTTGCTCGCTTCTTCTTTCCTTCTTTGTCTATGAAGGAAGGAGAGCGTTCACAAAATATTACTCCCCAACAATCCTCTTCAACTTGGTGAAAGATAACAACACTTAAGAAAAAGAGAAGAACCGTTTATGGCCCAGAATGAGGGGCTTAGAACTTGAAGTGAATGGAAAACTCTTGTTTTTTCCCCCCCCTTGCAAATATATCAGAGAAACACAGTTGATGATGAAGAGGAGAGGTTTTGAGTATCAGTTGTCTAGCTATGGCTGAAGCAATATAAGATCTCGGAGTGCATGTTTGATATAGATAGATAAAATCAAGAACTGTAGAGGGTCGGTGTATAACAAAGTAACAAAACCTGTTATATGATCAGGGGTATTGTTTAAGGTTTGTTGAAGAAACTAATGGCTAAGAAGTCAAACTGATTTACTAAATTCAGGGCTTTGTCTTTCTTACCGCATTCCTAGTTCAACAAATTTAGCCTTATGACCTATTTCAACAACATTACAAATGTAGGATTGTTTTGTTGGTCTTAGATTAATGTTAGCTGTGATGGACAAGAAGATTTCTGTTGATTACCCGTTTTGTTTAACACTCATCGCCAATTTCTCTGTTCTTGTTAAGATTAACATATATATGAAGGATCCCACCAAATAGAATTGCTAATTAAGGTTCTTGGGAGAGTGTGGAAGCAAAAGCACAAGGTTGCCATTCCTAAATTCTTGTCTTCTGCATCACATTCTAATTAATGCTAAAAATGGGGGGATGAGACTGATTCAATGACAATGTATTTGTATCTTATGATACACAAGAATAAACCATATTTATAGATATCTTTGTCAGGTATCGACACAGATATCTAAGTTCGTGCCTTGGAATGATTTAATTTTATCATATTTCAGAATTCAATAAATAGCTAACATCACCTAATTTTAACAACGTACATTTTTTTATAAGAAATGTAACATTCGTTAAATAATGCAGAGTCACGCTATAATTTGAAAATATTATATCTAAATTTAAAATTTCAAATTGTATTTTAATAATTTTGATAAATTACTTTAGATAACATACATATGATGTTAAGTCATATCATTTTCAATCACTTGAATGATTTTCTTACATATATATATACATCCGACCATATTAAAAAATTGCAATTTGCATAAAAAGAATTACTAATTAAACTCTCATAAAATAAAAAAATCAAAATCTTATTAATGATTATATTTAGTTATTCATCGGACAAGAATTATTATGAGTAAAATGTTCCTTTTAAATTTTAAGCCTTTCACTAAAAATAAGGGAAATCTTAATGTTTTAGAATATAAAAGAAAAATTTTAACATTTTCAAAATTAATTAAAACCAACCGGAAAGCTTTACTCTCATTCGGCGTATCTTTTATGGGTAACCCAAAACTTAGACAAAGCAACTTTTCTACTCCCCTAAATTTCATTCTATTACATCATATCTTCGCATAAACTAGAAACTGTGCATTAAACGCTAAGCCAAATGTCATTGAATTTTCACAAAAGTACATCTTCTAAGGGTACTATAAATAAATAACCATAGCTGTGAAGACGTCTGCGAACAACCTCTAGCCAATTGGATTTGTTGTATGTCGGCGAACAGAAGATCGATCCAACGGAAGGAGAATTACTATCTTTAAGGTTACAGAGGCCAGCTCCCCAGAAGATTCAACAACTTCATTTACAATATAACTTCCACAACTAATTCAAAATGAGTACCAAACAGGACAGCAAATTTATCGTAAACACCAGCATATAAGCAAATTACCATCAATTCTCCAAAGTAACTACCACCACCGCAACATATGTTCTACAGCTACTTAAGGTAAGGTACTAAATCCACCATTGTGTTGACCTCTCAGACCTAACATGATTAGGTCTGCATAGCTTCAGCATGGTAGGTTTCTAATTCTTTATCAAGCTCAACTGCAGACTTGTCAATAGGTTGTTTCCCCCCACGGCCACGGCCACTGCCAATGCCACGGCCACGGCCACGACCACGACCACGACCACGACCAAGACCACGACCACGACCAAGACCAAGACCAAGACCAAGACCACGACCACCACCTCTGCCAGCATTCATTAACCCCCCACGACGACTTTGACTAAATCAAAAGCCAACGAGTAGAGAAATCATTATTGTAAATATACAAATCAAACAAACAATGATACATCTATGAGCCCCACATAAGGAATCTAAAAGAAAAAGCCATTTGAAAGAAGAAAAAAAAGATAATTGGAACGTGAATGATGCTTGGATCCAGAAAACGAAAACATTCAACAGATGTAACAAATAGTGTATGTGGAAGTATAAGACCTTACCTTGAACCACGGTTAGATGTAGGAAGCCCTCGACCGCGACCAGCTCCAGGCCTACATAACTCCAGGCATCAATCAATTTCTTGAAGGTAGCATTTGAAAACAATTGAAAAACAAACTCTCAACAAAAGGATTTTGATTGCTGCTTCAATGTGATTGCACCACCTAAGCTCAAATTGTCAATGCATGAAACCGAAGTAACCACAATTTCCTAGTTTCTTCATAACCAATTAGGAACGCAGAGTTGTGAAGGTATTATACACCCTACACTAAACCCCACCAGCTAGACTATGCTCGTTGAGATGATATAAAACTTCACTCAGAGGCTTGCCAATTTCATTATAACCAAAAAAAAAACACAAACAAAAGACATACATCATAACAACTGTCCTTTTCTGCCTTCCATTCACCCCTGTTACATTCACTCGAGCTGAAAAAGGAGCTTCTGATGCACCCAAAATTTCAATCTTCATAGGCTTTCCATCCAAAAGTACATTGTTATACTTTTTAAGAGCTGCAATTGCATCACTTCTCCTCATATACACAACTTCAGCTGAACCCTGCAACCAAATAACATAATTCAAGTTGATTCTCTAACATCCAAAAAGAACAAAAAGATAATAATCAAAGATCCCATTAAGGAGCATAAATTTCTTGAGCCACTTTAAGAGTAGCCAACAATTACATCATTTAAATTCCCTCGTACAAAATGGAAGAAAGTCAATGATTGCATACAGCAAATTATGCAGTATCATATGATCATAAATGCAACAAACTTAGTGAAGTCTGTAATTAATTACGTGCTACAAACTCCTACTGCAATAACAAGGCTTATTTAGCTCATTGAATGACTGCAACCTCAAAATAATGTGAAATTAATCATTATCTAACAGCAAGCCATTAGAAGAATATAAAGGAGTCTAGAAATAGAACTTACACTAGGCCGACCAGTTTTATTGTAGTGAACAGCATATTGTTTCACTTCGCCAACTTCCGAGAAAAGCTCCTAATGCCAATAAATATTACTTCAGAAATCCACTACATGAAGCATCAAATCTGAAAACACACGGCTTGGTGCATACCCTTATATCTTCATTGCTAACTCCATAATCCAAGTTAGAGATATATAATTTGGTGCCAACTTCTACTCCCATTATCCCAGCAGCTCTAATGCTATCTTCAAGCAAGTCATGCCGCCAAGGTAAATTCCTGGTTCTGCGTAAAGGCTGATGAAAGCAAATAGAACACATCAGCTCATACCAGTACAGAAGATCACCACTCCAAATCAATCTCAGGTCAGCAAAAATGCCAAAGCATAAACAAAACTGAAGATAAGCAAACCCATGTCACCAGGTTCAGGAAATTGAGATACTGGATGACAGATGGGAGTAAAGTATTTGACCCACTGTATGTCAAACCGGTGCTTTGATAGAGATGAGAACTCCAGTTCTGAAGTTAAGCGAAGGAAACCCCTTGCAAAAAGGCCATGAACTAGGACAGATTGAGATCTTGCACCGAAGAAATCCCGATATAGCAAGATGATCCATCACACTCCCCGTCTAATTAAGCAGAACATCGAATACTACTACATAGTAGGGGTTAAGTAGGTTAATCCGTAAACTGACATTAAGCTATGCTACTTCGAGAGCCCCATCCTTCTGTTTAAGTGTTACGAGTAAACTGACATTAAGCTACGTTACTTGGCGAGCCAATCCTCCTGTTTAGGCCCCATAACATGGATGGAAGGTAGCATATTACTTAACGTGCATCCCATAAAACCTCAGCTTACAATTAATGAGACCAAAACCAGTAGCAAAGCTCCACATAGATTGCCCACTTAAAAGTACAAGTAAATCCTTGGATCTATAATCAAATTAACGCCACTGGGAATAATGACCTAGTAGCTTAGACCAAATAAGCTTCCCCATAGTTTTTATTTGTATTTTCGATTTCTTAAGCATAGTTACAGATCCTCAAGTCATAAGCACATCAGGTTCTCAATCAACAGTTTTGAGCTTGCCTTAGCAATCGAATATTGTGATGGTCGTGTATTCACTGATAGAGGACCTTTACGAACTGGCCCCGACATTCTTCCAGCACCAAAGGACCTACCTGGTCCCTGGCCTCGACGGGCCCTACCTCTTCCTCGTCCTCTGCCTCTCTCTCTGTTCTTCTTGATGATGTCATCAAGAGCCATATCCACAGAACTAGCCATGGTATTTGCAGAAAAGGTCAAATCCTTACGAACAAAAAGGAGGTAAACCTGTTGAGAGCAAAGAAAATCAGCACTGCGAATCAACAAGATCATATTAAAGGTTTACAGGTTATGGGGCGTTCATTCAACCTAATACCTATGTGATTAGTTCCTTTACGTCATCTCTCCAACAAAATAGAAAATTTGGGGGAAATTAAATCATCTAGAACACACAGATCCGAAACCACCAAGCCCCTTCCCGTATTAAAAAAAAGAATCGATAAATGCCAAAGAAGAAAATAACTAATAAATCCGTAAGAAAACGAAGTCAACGATAATCAATACAAAAATCACGAAGAAAACACAAATCGAAGCCGCCAATTGCGAAACCGACACAAAAATCCACGTTTCTAACCCCAAAACAAAACCCTAAACAGCCATCGGAATATCTGATAGTGTAGTCGATAGACAAATGGAAAACAGAAATTACCAGGAACAGGATCGGGAAATACCTGATGCAGATCGTAAAGTCGGAGAAATCCAAGAGAGAATAAAAGTAAATGGGGGATGAGATCAATAGAAGAAGGAGAAACGAGGAATAGATTTAGAGATTAAGGAGCGATTGAACGGGTACAATAAAGAAGGGCAACTTATGTAGGGGAATTGGAAGGGTTAGGGTTTATACAAGTTTGTTGTGTGGGGAGGGGAGGTTGTTTTATAAGGTGGAAACTTCGCTATTGATGGTTTGGATAACTATCCGAAATCAAGTAAGTTGCTCGGAAGGGGAGCTGTGTTTTATATTAATTATATACATGAGTTAATACAAAATATATTTTAGTGAAAACAGCTCTTTAAATACTATATATTTCTTTATATTAAATTTATCACTGGATAGTTATTGATAGTTAAATTGAGTTGGCATTTCTTATTTCCAACATTTATTTTTGTTTGGGATATAGGGCAGTCACCTTGTCTTCGACCCTCTTCTCTTTGAGGGTTTATTAATGGAATGAAATATAATGTAATATTATTTCATTGTTTGGAAAGATGGTTTATAAATAATGGAATGGAATGAAATAGAAGAGGAGAATTTTATATTACATCTCATTCTATTATAAACTGTAAAAATGAAAAATCTCCGATTTTGAAGGTTTATGATAGAATGTAAAATAATAAACAAATTTATATTATATTACAATATAAACTCTTCATCCAAATAATATTTTACTATATTGTATTAAGAACTCTTACATCCTTTCCAAATAACTTTTTTTTTTCTAATATTACATCAATTTATATTCCATTCCATTATAAATCATTCAATTTCATTATATTCTATTCCATTAAAAATCTCACGTCTAACTAAACATAGCCTTACATGACAACTTATTGTTTGTCTTATTTGTGAAAAATCTGCAAAAAAAAGACTACGTACTTGAAAATTGCACCTAAGCAAAAACACCATATTTGTCACAGCCATTGTAACCATTGGATCAATCTTCTTATTTTGTTGTTTTTTAGATAGTCACCTAAGCTGCCACCATCATTACCCATTCTGACATTTGTTTTGGATTGTGGAAAATAAAAAAAATGTTACAAATTTGAAACAATTGAGCATTTGTTTATCTGCAAATGTTGTTTGTTTGGCGAGATCTCAAACAATAAAGGCTAGGGAGACCAGATTAAAGATGATGTTAACGTTACTGGTTGAGTGTGTCTATCGTTAGCGACCACTGAGGAGAGACTTGACGACGGCGAGGGATGATGTTGTCATATCTTCACCATCTTTATTGGTTCTCCCTTTCATCGGTGCAATGTAAGATTTTTTCCGAAATCTTCCTACTGTTCAGAATCTGGTCTATTTAATGGTTTAACCAATTAATTACGCAAACGCCCATACATTATCATTTTCATCTTCTGTGATGGGTAGAGATGATGAAGCGATGAATTATATATTTTTAGGTCCCTATCCTTAGCTTCATGCAACAATCACTGGACACCATCGAGTTGTGGAGATCAGAGGCTATAATATTCAAAAAAAAATTGAAACATTATTGGACAGTATTGGTGCAATGGCTGGAGGTATTCTTCTGTTATGCTTTCGTTGCTAAATATTGTGAATAACATGCATGTACCTTGTTTATACGTAAATGATCTTGTGTTTTAAGATGTATGCTTGAATTTTCATTTGGTATCAGTGCATCTGAACTGTCTGAGAAAATATTCCTCTGTTATGCTTTGTTTCTCATTTTCATTTATGTCATATGAGTTGAGCGTGTGTTGTTGAAAATTCTTGACGTTTGTGTATATGATGGACGTCAGAATTGTGTCTTGGTACTCCATGTTGCACCCACTAGTGATAGGACCGTTCTTGGGCACCAATTCTGGAACTCAACTCTTGTGAAATCATGAAGCGTGAGCGTAATCCCATAGGATTATTTCCAAAAACTCTTATTAGGCATCATCCCACAACGATGGCGTGCCCATGACAATCAAACATCAAAACAAACTTATTATTTTAATGTTGGATCCTATTTCTGCATGCGAATTCCAACTCTTATGGAAATATCATAAGACTCTCATATCTTTACTTCATTATACTCTTTAATATATTACATACAACTAATTTTTATCATTCACATTTCAATACCCTCAAAACAAAGGGTTTTACAAAGCTTTTTATGAAGACATTGAATTTAAATTCATATGTTGGGCATTGATTCCGAAACCCAACTCTTGCGAAATCATGAAACGTGAGGTAAACCCATTGGGTTATTTTCATGAACCCTTATTAGGCATCATCCCACAAGGGTGGCGTGCCCCATGACCATCAAATATCAAAACAAACTTATTACTCCAACTCAACCATATAACGAGGAAGTCAAAATGAACATACATAATCGAACTACTTTAATCATCATTTCATTTCCAAAGCAACAAAGTTTGAAAAACTTTATTTACATATCAAAAGCCACACCATTAGCTTATTACAAAATACAAAAGTTACATGAACTACAAATTCTTGAAATGTGACTAAAGCCTTGTGTTTTCCAAAACTAACTCAAAATACAACATAAGCAAATTTGGAGTGATGCCTTGACTCTCTTTCACTCCATCTCATGCTCATCACCTGGAGGTGGGGACAGGAAGAGGGTGAGCTTCAAAGCTATACAGTTTATAATTAAAAGATAAACAAAAACTTTTTCAAAACTCATTGCCATTATACATTTTCGAAACCATAGTAATTTCACAATAAAAATCCTCAAACACTTGTTTCTTAAAATTTTCAATTTATCAAACAATTGATGAGCAGTTATAAATCATATATGCATCAAACTGGTTAACAGATCAAAAGCACATAAGCACGTCAGAATGGTTCGGGTGGATCCAAAACAGAGCGTACTACACATTTCTCATAAGGTTCCTGTGTAGCTGTGAACAGAATGTACTAACGCAAATCTCACGTAATGGTCTTGCGTAGCCATGAACTTATGGGAGTCCATGAAGGAGCTCCAAGTCACTAGCCGGCAGGCGGGAGAAGCCTTAAACTTGGATCAATGTACACGTGACATTTTTTGAGGGATCACCACAAACCCATATAACACATATATCATGACTTGTAAAGTTGTGTTGCCCAAAATGACACTTCTTGAAAACTTGAGTTTTATGAGCATACAATATTTCATATGCACTTTCAAAACTTGATTTCATAAACTTACTATCCTTTTCAAAAATCACCTGAAAAATCTCTTTATAAACCATTAAACAGTTCATGTAGCAAACATATAGCAGATTTCACAAATCATGCAAAAGCAAAAGGTGCAACACTTGTGATGCAATTGAAATCAGTAAACTTTTTTAGTTTAAGGAAAAATAGTAGTGGATTATTTACACTATTATAAACATGTACCCACCTTAATTTCCTTGCTTATAGCCTTGTTTAAACATGCCTCTTCTCTTGTTCCTCTTGGCTCTTTGATCCCTTTATTCAATAACAAAAATCCCACTCAATAGGGTTTTCAATTGAAAAATCCTTCAAGCACAATCACTAAAATTGGTTCTAGAATACTTAAACCCAAGCATTTTCTAGACTCCATGAATTAAAATCCTTTGAAAAATCCACAAGTTTCCAAATGATCTTACCTTCATTCTTCACCAAATGAAGGGATCTTTACCTCAAAGGAAAGCTCTTTTCTTCCTCCTCCTTTTTCTCTTTTTGGACAACTTCAAAATCTTCTTGAAGATTAAGAAGAATTAAACCCTAACCCACTCTCTTCTTTTCTCTCAAACCACCAAACTCTCTTTCTCTTTCTCTCTCATTT
>JAOTIZ010000202.1:9874203-9887881 GCA_027123425.1 Erythroxylum panamense | reverse complement strand
TCCAATTCCTACTCTTCCAATTGATACCCTTACTTTGGTTCAATCCATCCCTTTCAAATCAACACCAAAAGCTATGACCTTCAATAGAGACACAAAAAGAAAAGTGTTAGATATCTAAGGGTTCAAGAATCAGACAAACAAATTATGGTTGAACGAAGCAAAGAAGATTTGGTCCACAAATGGCATAACTCTCACTAGAGATGTTGGATTAAGATCATCTTAGGATGATTTCAAAGATAACTTTGCAATCTACAACTTTGAAAAAGACCTTGAGGTCATATTTTATCATCTGAAGGGTCGAAATGGATCAGACGACAAGATTAGACGAAGCCAAAGGAAAAAGCAGACGAATGGAAAAAGACAGAAGAAGTGGGAAAATTAATATAACTTTCCCTACAGATATCGCATTAAGATGTTCTTTATATGGTTCGAAAGAGAACTTCAAGATGTACAACTTTTTTGCAGACCTTAAAGACAGATTCTATTTTTAGAAGGGTCGGAAATGGAATAGAAGATAGGTATAGAAGAAGCAAAAGACAAAAGATAGCAAAACACAGACGAAGCGAAAGACAGAAGAAGCGAAAGGCAGAAGATAGCAAAACACAGAAGAAACGAAAGACAAAAGGAGCGAAAGGCAAAAGATAGAAAAACACAAAAGAAACGAAAAGTAGAGGGAGTGAAAGGAAGAAGAAGACATGTCAACAAAACACAGAAGAAGACGCATTAGCAAAACACAGAAGAAGCGAAAGCTAGAAGAAGCCAAAGACAGAAGAAGCAAAAGACAGAAGAAGCGAAAGACAGAAGAAACGAAAGGCAGAAGAAACGAAAGGCAGAAGAAGCGGAAGACAAAAGAAGCAAAAGAGAAAACACAAAAGAAGCGAAAGACAGAAGAAGCAAAAGACAGAAGAAGCGAAAGGCAAAAAAAGCAAAACATAGAAGAAGCAAAAGACAGAAAAAGCAAAAAACAGAAGAAGCAAAACACAGAAGAAGGGAAAGACAGAAGAAGCGAAAGACAGAAGAAGCGAAAGACAGAAGAAGCGAAACATAAAAGAAGCGAAAGGCAGAAGAAGCGAATGACAAAAAAAGATGACGTCATCACTGAAGAAATACAGAAGGAGATGACGTCATCATTGAAGAAGCAAAAAGGTAGAAGATACAACTTCCTTTACAAGGACCATAGATTTTAGCCTAGAAGTTCAAAAATTTCATACTATATGTCGTTGGAAAGCTAAAAGAAATACCTACAACTTTTGATAAAACAACTTTCTCTAATTCAACCTATAACAATCCAAAATTTTCCTCAAATTTAGAATACGAATTTTACATTCATCCACTAATGTACTAGTTCTCAATTTCATGACAAATTTTGAGATTCTTAAATACAGAATTTAAGTTCTATATCTTCATAAGAAATGTAACCATATGTTTCTAGTTTAATCCAAATTAATAATTATCTCGTTTGGATAACTCGAGAAAAAGTTGTGGCTAAAAGACTGAAGCATACTCCATAAATATTTTGCAGATCAACTATCCATTTTGTTTCACAATCTTTCCTGAACATAAATCATACTAAGATCACCTTTTCTACTTCATTTACTCCTCATTCTCAACTCCATTTCAAATCAATATCATCCATAAAGAAAATATAGTCGATGATTAATCATGAAAACCAATAATAGAACATACACATATATACATATTCCTCATCAACTTACTACACAAATTCAACTTCATTGTTGCTTCTAACTTTCACCTTAATTCTTTTCACTTCAAAATCTTTTATCCATCAAAAACAACAAAGCAAAACTTGGACATATCCACATTTATCATTTGCTACTTTCCCTTGCTTATCATTTCTTGGTTCAAGAATTTTCATTCATTTGCTCTTTACTCATGATTACTTGCCAAAATTTCTCCTTCAAATAGTTCTAACTTCTATGAAACATTCAAGGTCCAACAACCATGAAGGGAGGAGGGACAACAATGATGGTGCATGGAGGCCTTCAAACATCGGCAGCCATGCAATGTCGTACGGTTTGTTTTCTGGCATCTCACGCTCCTCGGCTCGTCGTCATCATCCCATCACCGCCATCCTTGGCTTTTCGATGACTGTCGTGCACCTAGTTGCCTTTGGGTTAGAGTCGGGTCACACCGACCCGACTGGAGGTTGAAGATGATGATATGTCAATTTTTTAAATTACTAATTTAATAATTCATTAATTCTATTAATATTAGTAATTGTTGGGTTAATCAAGCATCTAACCCACTTTTATTGTGATTTTAATTATAAAATCATTTTTTGGTATTAATATTTTATGAACATTAATTTTTAATTTGTATGTCTAATATTGGAATTAAATTTGACATGCTAGTTATAATTGTTTAAACATTTGCACAAATTATATGTGATTAATTGAAAATTGTGTGTATAAATTTATGATCGTTATACATGCAAAATTAGATTAAATAATTTTGTGCATTGTTATTTGATTTATTTGCATTATTAATTACTTGATGCAAATGTTTAGGTTTTATTTAAGCTTAAGGTAATGTGAGTGATCTATATGATTTTAATTAATTGGGAGTAGCCATAACATATCAAATTAATTAAGATTATGTATTTAGTTTTAAGATCACATTAAAACATTAATTGTAATTAATCATATGTGATATGATAAAATCTACTCACATGAATTTTGTTATATTTGTATGATTAATTAGGATGAAATATTGGATTATATTTCTTAATCTACCCACAGAAATTAAAAAAGGAACATAATTCAATAGTTTTTTTTTCATAAAGTTATAGATAAATCTAATTACATAGAACTTTATCCCATAGGCAAGTCTTATGTCACTAGATTCATGTCTTAAAAGCATGATTTACATTAGTAAAGCATTAATTATTATTGGTCTCAAATTATATATAACAAGTATGTATGTTTAAACTTGTAGTTACTCAAAATGTGAATGTTCCTGATATTAAATGTGATATTCCCAAGTAGGTGACAACTATAAGGTATGAAAGGAGAGAATTCTACTCCATTTGCGTTGGATGGATCTAGATTATGCTATTAGGAAAGATGAATCACCGAGTATAACTGAAACCAACACTTCGGATGCTGTTGCTCTTTATAAAAAATGGGACAAATCAATCGCGTCTCTATGATGTTTATAAAGATCAAAATATCTACTGGTATTTGTAGTTCAGTCGATCAACATAATAAAGTCAAGGATCTATTGGAGGTCATTGATGAGCAATTCGTCACATTTGATAAGGCCCTTGCTAATACCTTGATTATTCAGTTGTCATCCTTGAAGCTCAATAGCATAAGGGGTATACGTGATCATATCATGCGTATTGGGGACATAGCGATTCAGCTAAAAGCCTTGGAGTATACTGTATTAGAATCTTTTCTAGTACATTACATTCTGTGCACTCTGCCCCAACAATACGATCGTTTCAAAATCTCTTATAATACACATAAGGAAAAGTGGTCGATTAATTAACTGTTGGCCATGTGTGTGCAAGAAGAGGAGAGGTTGTTGATGGAAGAGGGTGAAAGGGTGAATTTGACTATTTAAGGAAAGACAAGACAGGACGATGTCAAAAACAAGAGAAAAGGCAAAATTTCTCCTCATTCCGATATAAAGAAACCATTAAAGTGTTTCTTAAAGAAGGGACACATAAAGAAAGACTACGCTAAATTTAAGAACTAGCTCGAAAAAAAAGATACTCCATTTTTATTTGTTTGTTATGAATCTAATATGGTTATTGTTAATTATAACACATAGTGGATTAATTCTGGTTATACAATCTATGTTTTAAATACCTTGCAGGGTATTAAAAACTTAAGGAAGCGGGTGAGAATTGAACAATATATCTATTCAGGAAACAAGACAAGTTCACATGTGGAAGCCATTGACACTTGTAGTTTAGTTTTAAGCAGTGACTTTATTTTGTGTTTGGAAAAGACCTTTTATGTTCCAATTTACTTTAGAAATTTGATTTCTATATCAAGATTTGTACCTTTTGGTTTTTCCTTTAATTTTTCAAAATCTGGTTTCATTTTATATAATGGATCTGAAGTTATTGGTTATGGTACATTATCTGATAATCTTTATGCCATTCAGTTACAAAATGATAATGCCTATAATTTGATGCATGTCATTGTTAGGTTGAAGTGATATGTTGTGAATGAAGAATCCTCTATGTTATGGTACCGTAAATTAGGACACATATCCATTGAGAGAATTAAGAGATCAGTAAATGAAGGGGTACTTAGTACTTTAGATTTTGCTAATTTTGAGACTTACGTAAATTTCATTAAGGATAAGCAAATTAACAAGTCCAAAACGGGTGCCAAGAGGAGCACAAACTTGTTAGAAATCATACATATAGATATTTATTATCCAGATATGGACGCAAATAGTCCAAAATACTTTATCATCTTCATAAACGATTATTTGTGATGTATGTATCTCTACTTACTTCGTTCTAAGGATGAAGCTTTGGATGCCTTTAAATTTTTTAAGGCTAAAGTAGAGAATCAATTAATTAAAATCATAAGGTTAGATAGAGGTGAAGAGTACTATGGTCGATATGGATAAGCACCTGGTCCATTTGCGAAGTTTCTTCAAGAACACAGGATTGTTGCCTAGTACATTATGCCTAGTTCTCCGGATAAGAATGGTGTGACAGAAAGAAGAAACTGAACCTTAATGGACATGGTTAGAAGTATGAGGAGTAACACAAAACTTCCTTAATTTCCATGTATTGAAGCTCTAAAAACGGGTTTGTATATATTAAACCGAGTTCTAACCCAGGTTTCTCAAAGACACCTTTTGAGTTATTTAAGGGTTAGAAACCGAGTTTGAGGCATATATGCATTTGGGGATGCCTGTCTGAAGTGAGAATTTACAACACACAAGAGAAGAAGTTAGACCCAAGGACCATTAGTGGGTATTTCATATGATAATCTGAAAGGTCTAAAGAGTATAGATTCTATTGTCCATCTCACAGTACTGGAATTGTGGAATCAATAAGTGCAAAATTTCTTGAGAATGATTTGATTAATGGGAGTGGTCAATTTCAAGAAATAGCTTTTGAAAAAGACCATTATGAAGCTCAACCCTCTGGTTCAAGTGATAGATTAACTTTCATTCACACCCCTAAAGTTGAAACAGGTGTTGGAAAACTAGTTACTAAAGTTCCATAAAGTGTTAATACCAATCTAGTAGATCAAGTTGTAAATGAGGAATAACTAGAAATTGTTGAGCAATTAGTTGAACAACATGTCGAGCAATATGTGTTTTAAGAGGATGATGATACAACATTGAGGAGATCTACTAGAGTTAGAAAGTCAGCAATTCCTAGTGATTATATAGTGTATCTACAAGAATTAGATTACAACATTGGATCTAAAAATGATCCTGAAATATTTTCACAGGCCATGAGTTCTAAGGAATAGGACCTATGGTACAATGTTATGAAAGATGAGATGGATTCTGTGGCATCTAACCAAGTCTGGGATCTCGTTGAGTTGCCCAATGGTGTGAAAGCCATTGGATGTAAATGGGTATTTAAGACAAAGAAAGACTCACGAGGCAACATTAAGAGACATAAGGTATGAATTGTTGCCAAAAGGTTCACTCAGAGGGAAGGAATCGACTACACGGAGACATTTTTCTCCTGTATCTAAGAAAGATTCTCTTCTTGTAATCATGACATTGGTAGCTCATTTTGATTTTGAGTTACATCAAATGGATGTAAAAACGACATTCCTCAATGGTGAACTAGAGGAAGAGATTTACATGAAACAACCTAAGGGATTCTCTTCTAGTGATGGTGAGCATTTAGTCTGTAAGCTTAATAAATCCATATATGGATTAAAACAAGCCTCTCGACAGTGGTATTTAAAATTCCATAAGGTTATCACTTCATTCAGTTTTGAAGAGAATATAATAGACCAATGTTTATACCAAAAAGTCAGAGAAAGTAAGACTTGTTTTCTTATATTATACGTTGATGATATTTTACTAATGATAAGGGTTTGCTATATGAGGTGAAACAATTTCTCTCAAAGAATTTTGATATAAAAGATATGAGTCAGGCATCTTATGTCCTTGGCATCAAGATCCATAGCGAAAAATGTTGAGGCATTTTGGGTTTGTCTCAAGAGACCAATATCAACAAAGTGTAGCACCCATAGTGAGGGTGGTAGATTCAATTTGAATTAATGCTCGAAAAATGATTTTGAACAGGAACACATGAAGAACATTCCATATGCTTTAGTTGTTGAAAGCCTTATGTATGCTGAGGTCTGCACAAGACTTGACATTGCATATATTGTTGGAATGTTAGATAGATATCAGAGTAACCCTAGTGTTGACAACTAGAAAGTTGTAAAGAAGGCTATAAGATATCTTTAAGGCACAAAAGACTGCATGCTTATTTACAGGCGTACTGAGAACTTGGAAATAGTTGGATAATCCGATTTAGACTTTACTGGCTGCATTGATTCAAGGAAATCAACATCTAGGCTTAGAATTATCGATTCAGTTTCTAAACCATTAAGGTTATACTGCGACAACTCAGCTACAGTCTTTATGGCTAAAAATAACAAGAGTGGAACTCGAAGTAAGCATATCAATATTAAGTATTTAGCCATAAGAGAACATGTTAAGGAAAAAATAGTTGTTATTGAGCATATTAGCACTGAGTTGATGATTGCGGATCCTTTAACTAAAGGCATGCCACCTAAACATTTTAAGGATCACGTAGTGCGAATGGTTGGTTCCATAATGTGATTTTTTTACTATACATTTGTTGCTTCAATGAAACTTTTATTTAATTTGATGTTTTCTCATATGGTTTTGTGTACATATATTTGAATGTTTTGAGAAATATCATCTAATTTGGACCTAGAATAAACATATGGTTTATTCATTAAGTTTAAGGGCTAATAATGAGAAACTTTATTTATTGTAATACATGGAAGATAATATTCACTATAAGAGGACCTATCACTATGATTCATATGTTTGGTTTCTTGTTATGTTTGATGTTGGGTTAAGTGCATCAAGTGGGAGAATGTAAGATTTTCCCAAAATCTTCCTACTGTTCAAAATTTGGTCCATTTAATGGTTTAATCCATTAATCACGCAAAAACCCATACATCGAGTTATGGAGATTAAAGGCTAGAAGATTTAAATTTTTTTGAAATGTTGCTGGATAGTATCTGTGTAATGGCTGGAGGTATTCTTCTGTTATGCTTCCGTTGCTGAATATTGTGAATAATATGCATGTATCTTGTTTACACAAATGATCTTGTGTTTTAAGATGCATGCTTGGATTTACATGTAGATGCCAACATCTCATCGATGTGTGGTCATGTCTATAAGCCATTCCCCTAGTCGGTGATAGCGAAGCTTTTGGCCAATGATAAAATTTTGGGTTACACCTAATAGGTTAAAAGGGTAACTCAAGTATATAATAAAGTCTTGATTTAGGACGTTAAAACAATTTGTTATTTGATTATTAAAAATATAATTATTTACCTCTATTTGTCTACATCTTATATAAATTTGATGTAGATATATTTTATAACCGTTTTCTTTGATTTATTCTATAAACGTTTAAAACATTTGTTTAAAAGATATTTCTCATTAATTAATTTGTTTATTTGATTTGTTCTCCTTTATAATTTCTAAACTATTTATCTACAATTTTTTAATTACCTCGAGTAAATGTAGGCGTAATGATTCAAAATGAAAAATTTTTAATGCTCTTTTAAGTGTTTGACTTTAATTACATGCTCTAATTATGAAACACATTTCAATTTATTATTCAAAAGTTTCAAATATTATTTTTCTTGAATCTGTTTTAGGAAAATGGTTATAATGTAAATTCCAATCTCAATTCAAACTTCAGCACAACAAAATCGTGTGAATTTCATAAAGGCATAATTAGATCAATGTCATATAGTGCCTAGGACAGACCTAATATTACATGTTATATTAGTGACTAACATGATACAATGTCTCATCTTGGTAGTTATTAGGGCTTCAACACTACTATAAGTAAATATGAAGCGTTTTGTAAAATGCTCATACCCCAACATAGAGATTTATTAATCAAAGTTTGGAATAATTTATTAGATCATATTTAGACATAAAATTGGGTGGTACAAACTTTCTTAAATAAGCATAGGAGAAAAAAGTGTCAAAAGGCCTAAGTTTTAATGGCTAATCAAAGAATATTATAAAGTTAATAATGGATATTTAAAGATTAAATTTTATAAAAATTTTATTTTTATTCATAAATAAAAAATAAATATTTATTTTCTTAATGCGATAACATAAAATAACATAATTTTTTACTTTATTTAAGTTTTGTTTAAATTGAGAATTAATCTAATATTTAATATTTAAAATTATTGTAAATAGTTAAAAGTATTAAAAGATTATTATATATTATATATAATTGGGCTATACCAAGGCTCCTTATTGAACCTTTTTCTATTTACAATAGTGATGGATGAGCTCACTAAGAATATTCAAAGAGATATGCCTTAATGTATAGTATTTGTTGATGATATTATCTTAGTGGATGAGATAAAAAAGGATATCAACGTCAAGTTAGAGCATTGGAGAGATACGTATAGGGGTTTTAAATTGAGTATAATTAAGACTGAGTACTTAGAGTGTATCTTTTTGGGCCATAAAGTAGATCCCGATATGAAGGTGAAGATCAATTCAGAAGTTATGTCACAGAAGTGTTTTAAGTATCTAAGGTCTATCATTCAAAATAATGGACAGATCAATGATAATATAACCCACCATATTAGATCAGGATGGCTTAAACAGAGAAGTGCATAATGAGTTTTGTGTCACAAGAAGATACCTCTCAAGCTTAAAGGTAAATTCTATTGTTTAGATATTAAGCTAGCTATGCTATATGAAGCGGAGTATTGGCCCATCAAATAAGTTCATAAACGTAAGCTAATGTTGGCAGAGATAAGATGCTCCATTCGATGTGTAACTTGACTAGAAGAGATAACGTCAATAATGTATTTGTAAAAGGGAAATTAAAGGTGGCCAATATTAATGATAAATTAAGAAGATGAAACTTATGTGGTTCAGACATGTTAAAAGAAGATACCTTGACGCTATAGTGAGAAGAGACGAGAAAATAATACTTAGAGACTGTAAGGGAGAAAAAGGAAGCCTTAAGAAGAATTGGGGTAAAGTGATAAAAAATGATATGACTTTTCTATATCTTACCGAGAACATGACTTACAATAGAAAACTTTGACCTACTAGGATATGAATAAAGGATCTCATGTAAAGAGGTCTTTATCATTCTCTTATGTCCTCTAAACCTTTTCTTTTAAGTCATTTGTTTCGAATGAAGTGGCTATACATACAAATCTATTTATGGATCTATATGATTTGATTGGAATTGGAAGTGGAAGAAAAGGCAGCTGGTATACCGCCATAATGAAACTACCTTTTATTTTTGTAATTCGGATAGGATTTATGTTAGCTTCGTTAGGAGGCTCGCGTAGTTTGTTTTGCGTTGGCATCGAGAAACTTCCGTGGAGTTCATAATTGCATATAAGGAGTCCAAGTAATGGCTACGGCGCGTCTCGACACTTCAGAGCGGGTCGGCAGGTGGGCAAGACAGAATGGGTGACCACTACTAACCAAGCCAAGCTTAGTTCTCGCCGATAGATGCTGGTAGCTTGCTCCTAAGCCTTGCTTTATATAACAAATAGTTTTGGTCATGGCCTGAAGGAGCCTTACAAATCATTTGTTGCCCCTTTACCCTTTTCCATCTCACTGTCGAAAATCAAAAGTTTCTGTCGCTTCTTCAAGCCCGCTTATTTTATTTTCTAATTAAAAGAGCTCGATCTATCTCTCTTTTCTTTGGAAAAATGCAATTTCTCTTTCTCGTTGTTGTTGCCAAAAACTATTAAATATGCCTTCTCCTCCAGAACCTGGGAATAGAAAGTAGATTCGTGTCTTCTTTGACTGCCAATTCGCTCAACCAATTCCTTATGCTTTATAGTGGCTCGGCTGGCAGTTAGAGTTAGAATAGAATGAAGCGCTTTGAGAAGCAGTATACCCCACTCCTTAATAGGGTTGGGTAGTATACGCGGTATCCCCTTCCCAGGCGTTAAGCTATGCGCCGTCCAATGTATCAAACTTCGGAGGGATGTAGTCTCGCAGGAATGCTTTCTTGGCCACGTTGTCATCATATGGCCTCTTCTAGCTCCTATGATCTTCATTTTTAGACTGTTCCATGGTGGCGATAATCTCTTTAACTGCATCTTTCTACTTTTGATCTGCAACGTCCATCACGGATGAAGAAGAGGTCGACTATCAAAATCGTTTCTTTATTTGACTTTGTTGAGGTTTCTATAGTCAATACACAGGCCACAACTTCTGTTGTGCTTTGGATCCGATGCCCCAACACTTTAATGGCCTAATGTTTATAGATAGCCTTAATATTTTGATTAGGTAGTACTTCTCTCTTAGTTATTTAGCCTAAGTAGTTTCTCACTTAGCCTATTTACTTTATTGTAACAATTGATATGGTTTATTTTTGTGCTTATCTCTTTTTATCATAGATTGTGTCTTTATTTACATATTTTATCTTGTACTGTTAACTTTTATCATGTTCTATAGGTATTGTATTACATATTTTATATGTTTAATTATAGTTTTTTGTTGATATTTTACATTATTATTAATTTGCACTATATTTGGATCTATTGGAAATAATCTCTCTACTATGTAGGGGTAAGACTGTGTACTATTGGATCTCTCTAGACTTTACATTTCAACAGGAATCTTATTAGGTATTGTTATTGTTTTTGTTGTTAAAAATCATACTTTGTGTTCTTACACAAGAAAAACATAATTGTTATTTTTAACTACTTTTTCTTTAGTTATATTAGTTAATGTTACTAATGATTGACCTTATATACGTACTTTGAGAGAAAATTTAATAATTCAATAAATTTTTATCATGATTGCTCTTCTATTTATAATGTAAATTAAATAAGGGCAAAAAGCTCTATGAAAAATTGGTAGTTCCGTTTGATATTTTTCAATGTAGAATTATAATATAAACGTAGGCTAAGTAAATTAATAGATAATCTTGGTCTTATTAAAAATATAAATAAAAATTCTAATAGTGTAAATATGAGTAATTTATAAAAAATAAAAAATTAAATCAATTATATAATATTAACTTGAATTTTAAAAAATGATGATAAAATAATTTTTGTCGTTTAAATTTTAATTAATGTTACTAATATGTCAACTTATGTTGGCATAGTCATTAGATATACATGAATGACACATATCCTATTTAAGTCATCGTCGTTATCGTCATCATCAACCCTTAGTTGAAATTTCACTGAAGCGTGAGGTTTGAAAAAGTTTAATAATACACAGTCTTACCCCTACTTAGTAAAGAATCTGTTTCGATTAATGTTTTAAAAACTAAACTGGATATCAAACCGGTCAAATGAAAGGTTTAAGATTTAAAAATTCAACTGATATTAAACCAGTATATAATAAATAAGAAATAAAATTAACTTTTTAGTTCGATTCAATTTATTTTAATAAATAATAACCCTTATTGTTAAAAATTAATCAATTTATTAATTAGTTAATTGATTTTTAAAATTAATCAATTTTTAATAGTCGTTTTAATTAAAAATTGATAAATAAAACAATATCTTTTAATTATATTTTAAAATTTTCATTTTTTTAATCTTTAACTGATTTTATAATAGTATAATATTAATTGAACTTTTAAAAATTTTCCATTCAGTTTTTAAAATATTAAAATTTTTTAAAATTTTCATTACAAAACATTAAGAAAGAAAGAAAGTGAAATGTTCATCAAAATAAAACCAATCAATCTATTTTTGGCCAAATAGTTAAATCCAACAACACATTAAGAACTTGACCTTACCCACTCACAGAGAGTAACCTTTACCATCTAACATTATTTATCAATTACCATTATTGTGAGCGTGAGGAGATGAGCTCATCTTTTTTCCTTATTTCTTTAATATAGTCTTGGAACTTGTCCCAAGTTGGACACTCCTACTTTCCAACATATTACTTTGTCTATCGCGTAATAGACTAATCTTGTTGCCTTGTTCCTTCCAGTATTAGACCAACAAATAATAGATTACTACAAATTGAGCTTCTTTTGCTTTTCAATCTACCCACATGAGCAAAAGAAGTCGTCCAATGTCTAGTGTTTAACTTCAAACTCTCTATCTAAGAGCGTCTTTGCACAACCAACTTGGTCAAGGTTGTAGAGTCGAAAAAGTTGATGGAACCGATTGTTCTTGGGCAAATGATTAAATCTTTTTGGCTATTCTTGAACTGTTTGTTCAACTTCAAATTCTTCCTTCTGTTCATCATCTCTATTTTGGCTTTGATTTTTGCAGTCTTTATTTTCTGGTTCCAACTGATCTGCTCGCTCCGTTTACTCTCGCTCTCCTTCTTTTTCTTGTAAGACGGTTTTTTGGGTTGGACCGATTTGTCAAAAATCGACCAATTCTCTGATAAACTGGATGATTTTCAAACCAAACCGAACAACTGACTGGTTCAGACGGTTACTGGTCGACCTTGCCGGTCTAGTCTTGTTTTTAAAACCTTGGTTTCAATAGACATTTAAGTCATATTAGATAAAAATAAAAAACCTAAAATCCCTTAAAACATGTTCCCAATATTCTAGTAAGTTAACAAAATAAAAATATTTTTCAGATTAAATTGAAAGTCGTAAAATATGAAAATACAAACCCAATTTGAGCTAGCAAATCAGTTATTTTTATTTGGACCTTTTTATTACTGGTACTCTTACTTTATCTGTCCACGTCAATTTATTATCACCATAAAAAGGTACGACCTCTGGCTCCGTTTTTTACTCTGCCAAGAATTATTGTGAAACTAATGATACTTTCATAGGGTGCATTTGTTTCCAATCACAGTTCCAACTACAAAACGATTTGCATATCCTATCAGAATCATTATTACACTAGCACCCAATAGAAGGAAAACCTTATTTTTTCTTCCTTAATTGTTGGAGATTCAATCTTGGAATCTCTGTATCTTTTGATACCTGAATTTCTCATTTATGAAATGTTCTTAAATTTCAAATGGTGTCAACCTGACCATGTTATGATGAAGGACTTTTTAGCTGCCTATATGAGACATTTAAGTGCTCAAATAAAAGGGAGCTATATAAACTAGGGTGGGATCTTTCCTACTATCATACCCAACGATTTAATGTTTGGCAAGCCTATAAAATGAGGGTGGTTTCTGAGTATCAATAACTTGAAAAACTTGAGATCATAATAGGAATGCCAAAGTGTAGCACTCCAATATCGCAGGACACGTATCCGACATCCATGATGATATCTGAGTACGTATCCCGTAAGGGTGGCATACTAAGATAGTTATTCGGTCAAAATTTCAATACAAAACTTTGATTTGCTTAAAACAATGTACTCGTAAGTGGAAATCATTAATCAAAACGGGCCCACTTTATTTTAAAACATTTTCCATTTATAGATACAATTATAACAAACATTAGTATTCAACAGCCATTTGGGCCCATTTCAGATATAGAACAAATTACTTGCAT
>JAOTIZ010000202.1:9853169-9869623 GCA_027123425.1 Erythroxylum panamense | reverse complement strand
GTTACTAATATGTTTATTTCGACTGTGGGTAATGTATTTGGGTTCAAAGCTCTACGCGCTCTATGTTTGGAGGATTTGCGAATTCCTAAAGCTTATTCTAAAATTTTCTAAGGCCTACCTCATGGCATAAGTTCTAGTACAAGGTTTCAAATTTATGAATCTATTCCCTCTTTATTATTTGTGAGTCATTGGTTAGTGCTTGAATTTATAAAGAATACAAAACTAGCCTAAGAAAGAGTACACGAATGAATAAAAAAATATTATTTCCGGATGTCTCAATTGCTCAAGTTTGAAGAAATTTCCTCTTTGTCTGGGTATGTGCCCTTAGATTGTTGTTGCATATTCAGCTCCTGTTGCAGCTGCTACTATTGTTTTTGTGATCTACCCGATTGGTCAAAGAAGCTTTTCTGATGGAATACCTTTAAGAATTTCTGGTACTGTCAACTTTATCATATTACTATATCATCGTAAACACGAAAAATAAGTTGCCTTTTATTTAAGGGATATATGATGAAATTTAAAATGATAAACAACATTTTACTATATCATATTATGATTCTTTCTTTCAAACAACATTTCATTATATTATATTGTAAGCCCTTCCATCTCCCTCAAACAACAAAATTTTAATATTATATTTATTTACATTATATTTCATTATTAACCATTTCATTTTATTAAAAACCTTACGTCTAATTAAATATAAGTTACGATAAGGATGATCTTCTTGGTCAGACTTTAGGCTATTTTTTGGGGCTTGAACTTTATCTATTTCGATATCCTAATTTTGACTTCTTGACTTAAAATTGGACCAAGCAGTTTTTATCAACTGTGACCACAAGACATATATGTTTGTCAAACTTTCTCTGTAGAGTTGTAACTTATATTTGATAATGTGATTGGTCCTTATTTAAAAGGTATTGATTGCGAATGTTATGATTATGAAATAAGTTTTTTTTCTCATTTATTTATATGGGCAACTCCATTTTCCAATGAAGTTCACTACGCCAAAGTTATAGAAATTTGGCTTCAGGGTAGATTGTAGTCCACTGTGAATTCGACAGTGAAAATTATGGCCAGCAATCCGTATCTTATCGTTAGTTTCGTTTTCAGTTCAGTGCTTGTAGCCATATTCTCCTTTTCATTAAGATTTTTATTGATTTGGACGGTTTGGTGGAGGCCAATGCACGCACTTCTGATGTTCAGTAAACATCCAAAAAGACGAGAATCTTTGCCTTTCCGCAAGTTGATGAAGTAAGTTTTGAAGGAAAGACGTCTTCTGAGAAGTTTCGTCGAAGGAAAAAGAGTGGTCCGAGTAAATATAATTCAGGTGCAAACATGAGAATCAAATGAAGATCAGTAGTCAAGGTTTTGTGGAATTAATATTTGGCCTACCAACTAATGTAGATTGTGAAGTAGGGTCTACCATCTGGTGGCAGGATCTGTTCCCAACTTTCCAATATTTGACAAACACTAACGAACCTGCAGTAGAAGACAAATTAAAGCAAATAAAACCCTTTTGATCATAAATTTAATCGCCCTTTTATAGGATTTAGCATCAAGCGACCGTCTTTACTGTCAGTTCCCTCGCTCTCTTAGTTGCTATGCTGCCGACAGGATTCAATTTGTTTTTTTGTCTTCTCTAAAACTTAGCCACAAATAGGATAACAAACAAGTCTGCACGTAAGATAAGGTGATACAGTAAAAAGATTTAAGAACTAATGGACCAAAGTTGAAAGAACTATCATAAGTGCAATGATTACAGGTACAAAACCAAATTTGGGAACTCGGTCACATTCTTAACCTGCCTCAGTTAGATTCTCAGCAACAATTTCGCGTACGACAAATTATCCACGTGGAAAATATTAACAATGCCTGCATGATCGTGTTGTACCTGAAACCCCATTAAACAAACCTTAAAAAGAAAGATAAAGGAAAATCAGCAGATCTTGTTGGACTCTTTTGCTTAACTTTGTAAAAAGAATCTAAGCGGGTACACGCATAACATTTACTACGCCCCACAAAGTCAATGCACCGACTGTCCTCGTGGATCTGCTTCTTTGGTCGCTCGTTTGCAGGCCACAACTTCCTTGGAACATTCATGGAGATAGTTATCGTTGCATTTCCTCACGTGGGTAGTGGTGCTTTTTTCCTTCCTTGGTAACTTTGGCTTGGTTTCTCAGTGGGTGGTGAAGTATCGAGAATTGGGTTGATGAAAGCTGACGCCTGACGAGGAGTGACCTTAGAACTCGGGTACAAGTAAGATTTTTCTCTCCCATTTTTTTTTGAGTTAAATGCGTAAAACTCGAAATGGTGGTGGCTTTTGCCTCTCTCAGTAACGTGTTCTAAACTTGAAAACTGAAACTGTCAAGCTTTTACAGCTGCTTCTTATGTCGTGCCAGAAAATATGGAGTCAATCTTCTGGATTTTCCAATCAATTCTGTTTGAAATTATCGTAAAGAGACTTCCTTTTTCTTTTCTGTTATTGTTGTCGTTACAATGGCGGCAACTGATCATTTGAAGTTAATATCAACTTGAGACCAGGCCTTCTGAGGTTTCAGGCAATTGTTTATGATTTTTGATTAGAAAGTCTTCGAATTATGACTATTTGCAATAGGAGTTTTCTCTCGAAATTGATTTTGTAACCATCTTGACTTGGCACAAGTACGACTCTGTCACAGATCATGTATAGGTCATTTTTCACTTGTGATGATTCCAAAGGAGTTGTAGAATGTGCGGCGATTATAAAATCTAAGAGTGGATCGAAGAAAATGGAGCCTAAAATTGAAACTCTTGAAAAACAAAGGTTTCCTAACCGATCTTTGCCATGCAAGTCAGAGAAAGAGAAGATGCTGATGCTCCCTAAAGTGGGTAGAGAAGAGTGTTATAGGCATAGTCCAAGTTCATGTCAGCTCTTGGACGTCTTCAAAGAAAATCAGAAGCTGGATCATGTGATTGATTCCTGGTCTAGGGGGCTGACATATGATGGCCAATTTAAAGATATCGAAAAAGAGTTGCTAAAAGAAACTTTTGATCTACAGGAGTCTTTGATCATGCTCGGAAAGTTGCAAAAAGCCCCCAAGTACATGGCTCAGTTGAAGACAAAACAGAATGGGAAGTCACAAAAGGAAAGAATTCACGAAATGGGGAGTGCAGGGAGACATACAATTCGATCTACAGATCAAAACTACTCGATAAGACTTCAAAGGCCACATAATTCGTCTGATGTGTCTTCGAGGGACTTTATTAACGAGGTTAGAAAAACAGTTAGAGACAATCTTGCTGGGGAAAATCGTTCTTCAAATGCAACTTCTACGGAGAAGCCTTATCTTGAAGAAAGAAAAAAGAGGGCAGCTTCAAAAAGTTCAAGCCAATCGTCGGTATTTCGACCCAACAGCAGTGAATCCCATTTTTCTTTCAGATTGCAGACAGCTCAGGAGGTAAAAGGTCCAAATTTAATTGCCAAGTTGATGGGTCTTGATTACATGCCTCAAACCCGTTTGGAAAGTGAAAAAAACCTGAGGAGGGAGAGGACAGTTTCTGATATTGAAATGCAGAAGAAAAGGAAGCCTCAAGCCACGATTGCAAAGGTTGAGTCTGAGAAAAAGTCATTGGAAGTGCTTGAATCCATTCAACATAAGGGACTACTAAAAAGACGTCTTATCAAAGAACTTACTTCCCTTTCTTATCATACCATTGATTTCCATTCTCAATATAGCTCGGCTAATGATATTCTGCCTATCGTACTAATAAAGCCTCTGCCTGTTGAATGCCTGGAATCGGAAGAGGAACTCGCTTCTATGCCTTGGGAAGATATGGTCTTGAACACAAGGACATTGCCTGCAACGACCAAGGTGCAAAGAAGGCTTGCTCCGACATCAACGCAATCCGATAAAGGATCTTTAAATTTTAGCAAGAACGACCGCAAGACAGAAACTGAAGAGACTTCAACCAGAAGGCACATCCAGGAAGAATTAGCTGAAGAACATTCATGGCTTGTTGCAAAACCAAACGAGAAACGTGTAAAATTGGTTAACAAGAAAGTAAGGACTGTATCAGCCAACAGCAACGGCAAAAAATTGGAATCAGATGTGTATCTGACACAAAGGTTTATCCACGACGAAGGGCCTAAGGATCCAAAAGCAGTTGCCAGGGCAAAAGAGAAAGTAGGTGGGACAAAATTAAAGGCCTCCAAGAAAATGAAAGCTTTGATTCCCCCTACTCACCAACAAGATGGAGCAGAGAAAACACATACGAAAGTTGACAAGAATCAGAAGGATATCAGCAACAAGAAGATTGTAGAGCAAACGGGAATTGTTAAGTGCAGAAGTACTCCAAGATTTCGAGGTCAAGCTAAGCCGACTTCTATAAAACAGAGAAAGCCCGAAATTGGATCAGTCATTACCAAAACAGAAACTCCACAGCCGCACAGAAAGACCCCAAATGCTATCTCAAGACACATAATGAGAGGTGGAATTCACGATTGCAAATATCACAAGACCAAGGACAAGTCACTCAGTGAAGTTCAGGATGTGAGTCTTCTACTTCTTTCTGAGAATTATAGTGTAATTCGTTTCTGGATATGTCTTGATGTAAAAGAGTCTTGCTTTTGTATATCCACATTTGACTTGCTCTAAAAATCTAACCAACTACTGAATACAAACTTACCTTGTCCACAACTTCCTGCAGACTGCTGATTCAGTGTGCAAAGGAAATGCTAAGACCACTGATCCCACATTCTGTAATGACTCCTTTCTGGAAATAAGCAATGACACGCCCGCAGATAACTTACCGAAACAGACGGAAGCTAATGTCTTGACAATTCAGACAGAAGGTAATTACTTTCAGGATACATTAATAGCTGTTCTACTAGTGATAAAACTAAATTTGATGTAAAATTTCACCTGACACACGTGCATTTGTCAGGATTGCATCCCTCATTCATTCATTTTTAGCTTGGACTAGGCATAACATATTATTTGCAGTTCTTCTAAATACATGATTTTGTAATTTCTATATGGTTAGTCTCAAGGCCCAGTATGACCTACTGTCTTTTCATATCCTTATAGAGCATTGCAGTGAGAATCGGAGTTCTCTCTGCAACTTTTCTATGCTGAACTGTGATAATGATAATTATGCTATATCCAAGGATTCAGAAGAAGCTGATGGTCACGTCAATCATATTGGAAACAGAACAAGCTTCAAAAAGGAATCCCGTCTGAAAGATTTGCTTCTGAACAATTCTTCTTTTCTAACTCAAGCAGATGAGCTTTTTCATCTAAATTTGGGTCGCTGTGATGTTGTAACAACTACTACCACCAAATCCGGGGAAACAGAGATGAGACTGTATTTAGATTATGCAAATGAATTCATTGGACGCAGAAGCCTCAAAGATTCACAGGTAAGACATCCTCTGCTTCCATCTTATGTTGGAGGTATCAGAATCCCTTTCACATTAGATTGGTTGCTGGATGAAGTTTGTGATGGAGTTAAGACTCTTGAAAGCTACTGTGAGCCTGCGCGCAGCAACCTTCATAGTGATGATCTGTCTGCAATGTTGTATAGAGATTTATGGTGCAAAGAAGTGGTGGGTGGAGTGTGGGATTTAGGTTGGAGGAATGAATTTTCGGCCATGGAATCTGAGCTGGCAGTGAATGATTTAGAGAAATTAGTTGTAGGTGAATTAATTGAGGAGCTGCTTGAATAATCTTGCGCTTTAACGTTTCAAGTCATTATCAGTTCCTGGAAATGATTGACTTTGTTGGTACAAAAACTTCAGGTATGGAAAGGATTACGGGCACGTCAGACACTTTGTACCCGTAGGTCCTGTAATTTAGAAGGATTACGAACATAGAAGGCCACTTGTAATTAGAACATTACCAAAATCGCAAGTTTCTTGGTACTTTTCTTCAATTACGTACATAAATATTTAGATCGCAATTGCATTTGGAGCCTTGTTTATCATATTATTATATCCACCAAACCCATACACTTGCATCGTTACTGTGCCTTAAATTTGGGTGGCACGAAAGAACAGGCTGCTAGTCGCTATGAGCGACCCCTGTGGTCATTATCCGACAAAAATTAATGTTACAAATATCATACTAGTTTCAGTTATAGATTTAGTTTTGATAAAATACTATACTAATACGGTAACTATTGAATGCTATTTTGAATAATTTTTAAAATTATAAAATAATCAAAAATTTTAAAATTACAAAATTGTCCCTTAATATATTATATTATATAATTTATGATTTTATATTAATCATATCTCTAAAAATCATGTCAATAAAAATTTGAAATAACAATAATCTATTTATTTGTATTAATATTACTTTCACATACTTTACATGTAAACAATGTGGAACAAAATCATTTAATCATCATACGAATATAAAATTAAGAATAAATAAAGTATTTAAAATGTTACAATTTTATCACATAATAAATAACAATTACATCAAAATATCAAATAAAAAATAAAGATCTATGACTCTCTAAGTATTAAAATAAGAGTTCATACTAAGAAAACAACTAAGTAACACTTCCCCCCTTTTTTTTGCCGTCTTTTGTGTTCTTTTTCAACCTCATTCTACCTTCCCGCTTTGTTCTTGCTCCTTCCTCTTTGTTAGAACTATATAAAGTCAAAGTCGATAGTTAGTTATAGTTAGTCATGTTTGTTATTTTTCATTTTCAAGACAATTTGTATAAATACTCTTATTTTGTTACCTGAAATATACTTTTACCTTTCTTCAATTTAGCTTTCTATTGTGGTATTAGAGAAAATATTTCCGCTTCTCTAGTTTTTTTGGATTCTTTCTAAGATTTCCAGGTTTTCTTGCTTTTTCTTTGCAAACAAGCAGAAACTTTATAGTTTCTTATCCTTGTTCTTTGCCTATTCTTTTCTTCTTTCTCTAATTAAGGATTGATTTATGGCTAATCTCAATGCCTGGATAGCTAATAATCTTCTGGTTCAACTTAAAAGCCAGAAGAAAATCCTTCCAGTCCTTATTATCTTTATGCAAACGAGAATCCAACTCTTGTTCTTGTTTCTTTGGTTCTAATTGGACCAAATTATCACCAATGGCAGAGAGCTATGAAGATATCGCTTCTATCCAAGATCAAACTCAGCTTTGTAGATGGATCGATTCTACAACCAACTCGCACAGATCCTTTATTTGTTCCTTGGGAAAGATGCAACAATTTGGTAATTTCTTGGCTCATTCATTCTGTCTCACCTTTTATTGTGCAATCTATAATTTGGTTGGATTCTGCCTGTGAGATTTGGAATGATCTCAAAGCTAGATTTGCTCAAAGTAACTCTTTTAGTATATGTGATCTTCAACTTGAAATCCATACTTGTCATCAAGGAATTCTTTCTGTGCATGAGTACTTCAATAAGCAGAAAATCTTGTGGGATGAATTGCAAATCTTGCATTCTATCCCATCCTATTCTTATGCTCCTTAATGTTCATGTGGTCTTTCCAAGAACATTAGAGAATTTCATGAAAATGATCAAGTCATGGTTTTTTTTAAGGGACTGAATGAAACCTATTCGACTGTGAAATCACAAATTCTGTTGATGGATCCATTGCCTTCCTTGAATAAGGCATTCTTTTTGGTCATTCAACAAGAAAGGCCTTTGGCCTATGACATCAGTGCCTTGGCTATTAAAGGTACTAATGTTTCTGCACAAAGAAAATTCTTTAACAATTCAACACCACCTATATGCATACATTGTGGAAAGGAGGGTCATACCATTGACAGGTGCTATAAGAAGCACGAGTATCCTATCAATATGAAGAATTCCAAGAAGCCTTCAAATCAAGTTTATGCTAATGCTATGGAAACTGATGATAGTTCTTAACTTGTTGTTCATCATCACTCTGATGCTTTAGAGGATCAAGCTTTTACATTTCAGTTTACTAAGGACCAGTATGATCAGTTGATACAGCTACACAAGGACTTCTATCTACTTCTCATCATATTAATGCAGTGACTTTGTCGAATCATATACAGTCAAAGTTGACCCGAGGTTTGATTCCTTCAAACTGTGAGATTGATCCACATATTTCTTTAAACATTTATACTAACAATCATTTTCATTGCAGTGATTGGATTGTTGATACTGGTGCTATAGACCACATAACTTGTTCTTTAGTATTTTTCCATTCTTATAAATTGGTTCACAATGCTTATATGAATCTCCCTAACAAATGCAGGGTTCAAGTTACTCACATTAGCACTGTTTATTTAAACAAATGTCTAAAACTCCTAAATGTTTTATATGTGCTAGAATTTGCCTTTAATCTTATGTCTATTAGTAAATTTGCTCATGATCTTTCTTGCTGCATAATTATTTTATCCTCTCATTGTATAATCCAGAGCATTCAGCCATAGAAGATGATTGGGGTTGTTGAGCATTCCCAAGGACTATACAAGCTGAATTCCAATGTTGTTCAACCTGTTTCACATATTGCTATCGTTAATTCTTTTATTTGTAATAAATAAACTTCAGCACTATGGCATACTAGGCTAGGCTATCTTTCTTTTTTTTGATTGAAATTGTTAGTTCCTTCTGTTTCTAATGTTAAACCTTGTGAGATATGTCATATGTTAAAATAGAAGATATTACCATTTCGTACTGGTACTTCTGTTAGCAATGCCATTTTTTATTTGATTCATGTTGAAATTTGGGGAGACAACTATGCTCCTACTTTTAAAGGACACATGCACTTTCTCACTATTGTAGACGACTTTAGTAGGTTTACTTGGATATTCCTAATGAAACATAAATTTGAAACACAAAAATTCATACAAAACTTCATTTCTTATGTTTCTACTTAATTTAACCATGCTATCAAGTGTGTCAGAAGTGATAATAGGCAAGAATTTAATATTCCGGTTTTTTATGAATCAAAAGGCATGGTTCATCAAACATCCTATGTTAAGACTCCTCAACAAAGCAGTTTTATGGAAAAGAAGTATCAACATATTTTAAATGTAGCAAGAGCATTAAGATTTCAGACTAAGTTACCTATATCTTTCTGGGGTAAAATGTGGTTTGCATGCCATTTTTTTATCAATAGAATAATAAGATATCGCCTTTTGAAGCACTATATTCTAAAGCACCAAATTTAGATAATTTGAAAGTCTTTGTCTGCCTTACTGTTGCTTCTAATCATTCTAACATTAAAACCAAGTTTGATTCTAAGAGCATCAAAGTTGTTTTCTTTGGTTTCTCTCCAGGTGTTAAAGGTTTTAAGCTTTTTAATCTTAAAACTCAAAAGATTTTTATTTCTCGAGATTTCTCTTTTTATGAACACATATTTCCTTTTTCCACACTGACTACTAATATGTAGATTTCTGATAAGCAAAACAATGATCAATTAGTTCTGCCTTCATCATCAGTTCAGTGATTATCTGATGACATTCAACCTATTTCTACTATTACACCATTACCAGAAATGGCTGCCACTTTATTAGATTCTATTTCAATCATACCAAAAGTTGTTCCTCCACCTGTCCATTCTCAACCTGAGAATCACATTCAAGCTCAAGCACAAGTTCATCTTCAGCAACATTCGAATCAAAGCTTGAGAAGAAGCAATATACCAAAGTCAAAGCCGTAGTAGCTAATTGATTACAAATACATGGCTACTCAAAGAACAAGTCCTCACCAACTTTTTAATGTTTTTCTTATTCCAAACTAACTCCAAAGCATTATGCATTTGCAGCTGCAGTTGATCAAAAACCAAAGCCACAAACCTATGAACAAGTTGTTAAAGATGAAAATTGGAGACAAGCAATGCAAGTAGAAATAGAGGCTCTGTAGTAAAATAACACATGGGTGTTGGTTAATTTGCCAAAAGGAAAGAAGGGAATTAGATGTAAGTGGGTCTTCAAGATAAAACAGAAATCAGATGGCTCAGTGGAGAGATACAAGGCTAGGCTCGTTGCTAAAGGCTACACATAACAGGAGGGCATATTTTTTTTTGGATACTTTAGTCTAGTGGCTAAAATGACAACAGTTCGACTTCTCCTTGCATTAGCAGCAATCAAAGGGTGACACTTACATCAACAATGCATTCCTTCATAGAGACCTTGATGAAGAAGTTTATATATAGCTTCCTAAAGGCTACGAAGGAAACAAAAGCAAAGTTTACAGATTGGTTAAATCTCTTTACGGACTAAGACAGGCGATTCGCCAATGGAATGCTAAATTGACTTCAGCATTACTCCAATATGGCTTCAAACAAGCTACATCATATCAAACTTTGTTTCTCAAGACTGGAAGTGAGGGTATCATGGTCCTTTTAGTATATGTGGATGATGTCATAGTGGCTAGTGATGACATGGAAGTAGTTCACAATATCAAATAGTATTTACATGATGCATTTATAATTAAAGATTTGGGAGAACTAAAATTTTTCCTTAAACTTAAAGTAGCAAGAACAATGCAAGGAATAAATATATGTTAGAAGAAGTACACATAGGATTTGCTCAAAGATACTCAGTTCCTAGAATCAAAACCAGTACCAACACCAATTTACCAGAGACGAAGCTTACAAAGGATGCAGGAGAGAAATTAGAGGATGTTACACAATTCAGAAAGTTAATTGGCAAGCTCCAATATTTGACTACAACTAGACCAGACATCACATTTGTTGTACAACTGTTAGCACAGTTTTTTGATTCTCCTACATCAGATCATTTGGCTGCTGCTCACAGAATGTTAAGGTATCTAAAGGGAACCATAGGATAGGGTCTTTTCTTCTCTTCTAATAGTGAAGTCAAGCTCAAAGCTTTCTCAGATTCAAACTGGGGCACTTGTCTAGACACCATGAGATCCATCATAAGATATTGTGTGTTTTTTTGGCTCTTTCTTAATTTCTTGGAAAACCAAGAAACAAAATACAGTCAGTCGTAACTCTTCAAAAGCAGAATACACAGCACTAGCAACTACAACATGTGAAGTGCAATGGCTACATTTTCTACTCAATGAACTATAGATGCCTCCTACAGCTCCAATATCACTCTTTTGCGACAACCAGTCTGCAATATACTTGGCACAAAATCTAATTTTTCACAAACGCACAAAACATATTGACATTGACTATCACATGGTTCGAGAAAAATTGCAAAATGCTATCATTGTGCTACTTCTTGTTTTTTTTTTTCAAAAATCGGCTAGCAAATTGCTTCATCAAAGGATTGTCCTTGAGTGCTTTTCAGGACTCTTTTAGCAGATTAAGAGTAAATAATATACACTCATTAGTTTGAGGGGGTGTTAGAATTATATAAAGTCAAAGTCCACAGTTGGTTATAATTAGTTATAAGTTAGTTATAGTTGGTTATATTCGTTATTTTTCATTTTGAAGACAATTTGTATAAATACTCTTATATTTTTAGATGAAATGTACTTTTACCTTTCTTCAATTTAGCTTTCTATCACTCTTTGAGAAAAGGTCAACAATGGAGACAACGAAGATTTGGCGTTTGACATATTTTTTTTTCCATTGTCTCGTAAAAGTTGAAGGTCTGAGTAGTCACGTTAAGCTGGTAAACCTACCTGGTATGGTCTACTACTATTGCTTCGTTTCTTGGGCCACCGTAAGACAATCATCCCAGATATGATCCACCCACTAGTCCTCCTTTTCCGTTACAAGCTGTTCCTACCGTATTCTTTTTCGTTTCGCAACGAGTTCTTGTTAAAAATGGTGAAGTCCTCGTAAATTTTCACCACCATTCCCTCTACTCATTTTCTCTCGGAGTTCCTCTCTAAAGGTTGACGCTTTCTTGCCTATTTTGTGAAACCTAGGTTTTAGATTTTGAAAAGGCTGTCATATTCTTTCCTTTTTTTATAAAATGGAAGCAAAACATTACAAATTACACGGTAGTTCTCGAGTGACAGACCCCCGACTCATCTTCTAAAAGGAAAGGTAAGCAGCCCCTGGGTGGGTGCTCAAAGGTAGTAAGTCCTAGCGGGAACTGTTTTGCATAATTTGCAAGCTAGTCCGCATTTTGGTTACTTTCCTGATAAATATGTCAAATGTCGACGACCCAGTTGCGGGACAACAGTTCATGGATACCCAACACTAACAGGTTTAAGCACGTAGCTCGCACCGGTGAAGAAATGATGTCGGTCACTGCACTCGAATCCACCTTTAAAGCCAAACGGCGATACCCCAAGAACCAAGCTAAATTAAGACCAGAGAGCACACTCCTAAGTTCAAAGGCTGCCATTTTCTAGTTGTCAGATCTGATTCATGTCGTTTTCTTGCTTCGTTTATTGCCCATTAAAGCAATCTGCTATTGGGGTTTTTGGTTATATAGATGCATATTGTTAAGTGGGGTTTGTGAGATTTTTGTTCGAAATGGATGAAAATTTGTATATTTTTTACGTTTATACAGATACTGATTAAATGGAAGTCTCTGGGGTAGCTTCTTCTAGTTTGGATCAGTTGGAGGTGGGATCTAATTCATCAGAAGGGACCTATTAGCGAAACTTTGAGGTGGAGTGATCAGATACTAAAAATGGACTTAATCATCAGTTCCATTCAATGCAAGCGTTGGAGATCTTGAGGGAAACCATATCTGGGATGATTGTCTTACCGTATTAGAAGACTTATTCCTTTGCTTACGGAAATTATTGCTAATGAGAGCTGACCGTATTGCCTTATCCAAGAAATGAAATGATGAACTTGAGTTATTCAGTCTTCATTTTAGTACTACTTACAATCTAACATTCATCTGGTTTGTCAGAATTAGTTATATTTGCAGAGGATAGTCTTCTTTCTAGTGCTACTTCAATCTGATTAACCAAGATTCAAAGGTTCAACATTGACCCACCAGATCACGAAAACAAGTTAATCCAACTTCATTGAGAGGTGGAAGCGACCTCCGAGCAATAAAGTAGCGATCAAGGTAATGGAAGAAGCGAGACAACCACACACCATAACTTTATGGTTTGCCCACCTTTTGACAAGCTCTCTCATCATGAACTCGTCATGCTTCTCTCTCAATGAAGGCAATACCTGAATGAGAAATTAGACATGGTACTAATTGTCACAAATAATAGAATTGATTAATTCTCCACAAGCATAGTTGTAAAACAAGAGCAGCTTTAACAACAAAAAACCTGAACTAAAGATTTGCAACACAACAATTTCAGATATTAGATAAAATCTGCAGGTTACGAGTAGTAAACTTGTAACAGAAAACAAAATACATGACAAAATCTTTGTAGTTCCAAGTTTAAGAAGAAACTTCAGCTTTTTGCGATGAGCAATTGAACCGGAATTCGAGAAAAAAGAATGGACGGAGGAGAGAAGCATGTATGAAGCTTCCTTACCAAATCATTGTGATGCCTATATAGATTTAGGAAAGGCACAACTCTTCCAGTCTCCAGGATAAGCAAATTGAATATTTGATGATGGTTGGTTTAGGACAATGCCTCAGAGGTTTTTGTTTCAAGATCATAAAAGTTCACATAACTTCAGTAAGAAACAAATAATTGTCAGATGCATTTGGTATTAAATGAAGCCCACGAATCATTCAACAAGAAACAACCAACGCCAAGGATTGTGTCAATTGTAGAACCAAAACTCGATAGTAATTGCTTTGTTGAATGCAACAATACTCAGTCCATGGACAAGTTCACAAGATCATCATGATCCAGTAATTCCCGTAAAATCATAGAAAGGAGGCAATCCCGACATTATGAAGTATCCAACATAATGGATGTACCTCCTTGCAGGCTTATTTCACAGAAGAAAGAACTTTAATGTAGAGACAATATCACATGTATGGACTATGACATAAATTGAAGAAACTGGATCAGGTTGTTCTCACCGTTGATGTGATATATTCATCAAATGACTCTTAGGGTGCTTGGTTGATGGGTTTGATAGGTAAAGAATAAAAAGTGCGTAGTTGATTATTGATTATCATTATAGAAGCAATAGTTTGATATCCCACTTTAGGGAATCCTCCATTTAGTAGAGAAATGAAACTCATTTCTTAGTAGTGGTTTTTAAAAAATATTTTAATACTAATTAATTAATTAAATTAATCATTATTATTAAATAAAATATTATTAATAATTAATTAATTACATTACAATTAATTAAAATATAATTCATTCATCAATTAAAATATAATAATTAATTAAAATATAATTAATGAATGGATTACAATATAATTAATTCATTAATTAAATTATTTTAATTAATTAATTCAAATTTAATAATTATTAATTAATTACATTATAATTAATTATAAATGTAATTCATTTATTAATTAAAATATTGTAATTAATGTAATTAATTATAATATAATAAAAATTTATTTTTCAATATTTTTTACAAACCAACCACTATCAATGGTAATGGTAATTATTTATTCCTCTTAACCAACCATCATAATTATAATGATAATATCTATTCTCATTCTTCACTATATTCATTTTCATTCATATTATCATTCCCCTATGCGGACCAACCACCCCTTCTATATTTGTTATACAACTGTTGTGAGTAATCATGTTGAGGCTTCTATGTACACAGGCTATAGATCGTCCTATAAACAAAATTAAAGGGAAAAATTTAAAACTCTCATCAACTAACAGGGGAAAAATTAGGAATTTGTTAATACAAAAGCATAGTTTGTCAGAAGAATGAATACTTTGTAGAGCATCATGTAATCCTCATAGCTGAACTATGACTCATATAACCCTTCTAGGATGTTCTTCAACTTTTTGATCCCCTTTTGCACAAATTTCCATCCTTGTAATAATTGAGCTAACTACTTTAGAATCTCTGTATAGAGAGATTATGAATAATGGGTCTAACAATTCTGTCGATTTGATATAAGAGAAAGTGCGAGTTTGTAGCAGTCACCATTGATAGGCATTTTGCTTCTATGAGGTATATGTTGATGATTATATTGTCCCTTCTATATATTTTTTTAAAACAATTAATTAATTTATTTCTAATCATAATAAGAATTAATTAATTTAAAAACATAATATATTATTTTAAAAATAATGAACATAAGAGTATAATTAAAAAAGTAGAAACAAGATGATAAAACCAAACATGTTTTTGTTTTTAGTTTTTCATTACAAATCTCAACTAAATAGGTTTTTATTTTCAATTTTTATATTAAAAATCTCAACTGAACAAGTTTTTGTTTTTTAATTGAAAAACAAAAACTAAAAACCGTAATAGAAAAACAGAGGTGGAACCAAATGACCCTAAAACTTCATTCAATTGAATATTTGTTTAAATTGCACTAGCTCAAATTTTTATTTGATACAAATTTCTCATCATTGAGCTTATTATCACTATTTTTCAAATTCACTATATCAAATGACATATCAATACTTTTCTATCTAAGATTATCTTTGAAGTCACTCTCATCTATCAAACTTGGATCCTGAACTCACTCCGTAAAAGATCAATATGGTCAAGACAAATTGGATCTACAAAACTACTTGTTCTATTAAACAAATAAAATTGAATTATTAAAAAAATATGAGAAATTGTATTCAACTTAATAATAATAATAACTACATTTTTCGAAGCTTTAATTGTATCAATCAAAGACTAAGTCATTTAATCTTTTGTGTTCCAATCTTTTTTTTTGGAACAAATGAATTCAAATGTGCTCTAATTCCTTTCACACTCTGTTCCACTGACACATTGACTTAGAATTCAAATTGCAAACCTTTGCAATTCTAGAATACCACTTTCTAGTTGATCCTACTCAACAACTGTAAGATAACAAAAGTAACATTATAAATAAAATAAAGTGATGATTAATTTTCAACAAGTAATAAAAGTGAAAAAAATATTATCTGGATTAAGTTTATCCCTTTGACAAATAGCAATGTGCATCCTGAAATCACTAGAAACTTCGTTATAAATCTCTATTTATGAGTTTAGGAAATCTTACATCTTCTCATAGGCAACAAATGTTGTAATAGTTAATACCATTCCCTATTAACTTCAACTTTTTTTTTGTAAAATTTAGTTTGAAATAGACAATAGTATTAAAAATACCCCAACTAAAAATAATAAAGAGAAAAATTGCCCTCCACATCTCTCATTGTTGACTACAAGATAAGGTGTGTACAAAAAAGGTCTATTTTTAGATTGATCTTAATTGCTTCCTTCACATTCTTCATGATATCATAAAAATAACTCATTGTTGCCTCCTTATCACTATCAGCTAGATGAAGTATCTTCACTCAAGGCTCACAAAATCAAATGACAAATTGAAATTAAGACCAAAGTTTATGATCTTCAAGTATAATTCTAAAAACCTCTACTCTAACATTAGACTTAACATACTGAAATGCAACTTATTTATCATGTAACATCCCGTTACTGTCATTAAGGGTATTTTGGTAATTATGAGTCATACTGATAGGATTGCACTGCATTCAC
>JAOTIZ010000202.1:9804274-9826841 GCA_027123425.1 Erythroxylum panamense | reverse complement strand
TATGAATCTCATTCCTCCCAATTATGAGAGGAATGGAGTAATACCCCAAAGTGGGTAATCAAACTCAGACCCCTCCAATCATACATCCCTACCAAGCATCCATCTTCATTCCATTCTCATTCCTTATTTCTCATAATGATAAAAAATGAAAAACTTTAAAGATTAATATTGTAGATTTTTCATATTATTTATATCAGGTTTTTATTCACTGTTCTTTAGGTAATTTTATATTTTTATTATATTTTATATTAGGTTTTACTCATATACATATTTTCATTATGATATTTATATTAAATTTGATCATATTTGGTTTGTGTATGGCATATTACGAATTTTTATAGGTTTGGGATTAAGACTTATGATAAGATTCGGAAAGTTAGACCAATTGCCTTTTAATTTATTTTATTATTTTAGTTTGGTTCTTTGGTCTTTAGAATTTTAATAAATGACATATATGTTAGTCAAAATCCCTAATGTACAACAAAATGTCATCAAAATATAAAACAACAAACTTTTAGTGAATGCACGTGGTTTTATTTGTAAAGAGTGATGATATTTTTTATATGGAATCATACTATTTTTGTATAGAATCATAAGAGTTTCAAGTGTTAATGTTTATAGTGAAATTTGGCGTTGTATGCAATTGATATAAATACAAAACTATTGAACAAGTGTATTATATCAAATAAGAAATTTTCTATTTCACAGGCCCTATTTTGTGTTGAAGAGTGTTGCTCATCCTTCTTCTTTGTAGTCTGTTGTTGTCTATCCATCTAGTTAAGTCATCCAACTACTATCTACCATACATGTTGCTTTAATAGTACCAGTATTTGTGTTTTAGGTTTTGTGTGAATGCAAAGGAGATATTGATTTTGTTTTGTTATTTAGAATGTTCTTATAATCATTGATGAGTTTTTTTTTGTTCTTCTTTAATAGTCTAAGTATTTAAGTTTGGATTTTGTTTGAATCATTGATGAGTAGATGTATGAATTAATAAGTATTTACTATATGTGGAATGAGTTTGATTTCTTATGGATGATCCAATGCATAATAAACCCTTAAGACGGTATATAGATTAGAAACCTAATGCAGCTCCCATGAGGTTTATCAGTGAAAAATTTCGTAAGCCTAGGAGTCACAGCGAGAACTTGCTTTCTTGATTCATAATGCCACATACCATGAAACATGAAGGATATTAACTATAAACCACTTTTTTTGTAATGCTTATTTAGTAGAGGAAACAATAACATTTTGTTCACATTATTTTGAGCCACATGTGCACATAAGAGAAAGAAAAGTTTCTTGTAATGATGATGGGGGAGGAATGAGTGATGTTGATGGTAACTTATCCATTTTCACACATCCTAGACGAACATATAGATGATCAACAAGAAGAATATTAACAAAGGAAGAAATAGAGGTTACCCATGGTGACATTTTATTGAACTATCAAAAGGTTAAATCTTTCCTGCAATAAGTCGAAGTTGACTTTCAAATTGATTATTTGGATTTGGATTTCGTAGTGATTTATAGAGTGATTCAAAGAAACTTTCTTTGAATTAAGTTATACAAGTGTTATTATTAATATTTTAGTGTTTTAATATTCGTTTTCTAGTTTATTTTATTTTATTTTATTTTTTTTTTTTCAATTTGATTTTTCAAGAGTTGTCCAAGGAATCTTTTGATTCGGAATCATAGGAGGATAGGTAGATGTCATGGATGATGAATTGCTTTCTTTTTCTATCTATACTATGTTTATTACTCTATTTTTCTTAGTAATGTCTATAAATATAATTTATAATGATTGATAAATTTTTAAGTTAGTGTTGTTCATAACTAAAATACATAACAATGCCTTTAGATTATACGAGGAATGATTATGCGAGCTAATGCCCTAAAAAACATAGGATGATATCAATAAAGAAGTTGAGAGACACTTTCCTTGATGGTTCAAGAAATATGTAAGTTTTCACTTACAATTATTGAAATGGTTGAATTATCAGATCAAAGTGTTCAAATGACATTATACCATTTAATATGATTTTTTTGTAGGTCCTAGAAAATCTATTCGAGAACAAGTTCAAATGTAATCTTTCGAAAGGACCTTTGAGAACTGTTAAATCTTAGTCGATGTATTTCATTAATGGATATAAATTTCATATAGAATATCATGGTCATAACATAGCAATAGTAAATAGTGGGGTTTGTTTATAGGGAGAATTGATGGATTACTATAGTAAAATTATAAAGATACTTAAAATTGAGTACCTTGCATTGCCAATAAAGCGGAGTGTGATATTTAAGTGTGACTGGTTTGATCCAACTCCTAATGTTGGTACAAAAAATGCACATCTAATACAATCTAGTTGAAATCAACCAACGAAGAAGATTTAAACAATTTGAACCTTTTGTATTGGTGATCGAAGCGATCCAGGCATATTATGTCCTTTTTCCTAGCTTACTACGCGATAATCGGATTTGTTGGCCGTTTGAAAAGTAAAACCTAAAGGTGTTTTTGAATTATATGGAAAAGGAGAAAATAAGAGAAATGAAAGTAAAACATTTTTGGAAGATGTTTATGAAATAAATACATATGTTATATATGATGAGAATGAACCTTTGAATGATCCAAACAATGAATATGTTGAAATTTTTACTGGAGTGGATGAGGAGGGTGAGAGATTTGAATAGAAGTTTGAGTTTGATTCTAATTCTTCAAAAAAAGAAGATGATGATGATTTTGATTTACAATTAGGTGATCTTGATAGCAATTAATTTATATTTGTAATAGAATATTATATGAATAAATCTATTATTGCATTAATAATATATTATTATATATTCAATTTATATTGTTCTATTACTGGAATATTCAATAAAATGTGAATTTCAGGTTAAAAATATGTCACCAAAGAGAAAAAAAGATATGATGCAGTCAAGGTTAAAGTTACCATGATTTAGAGCTAGTTACTTTCCAAGTGAAGCATCACATTCTATAGCTACTACAGAATCAGGTGTTATACCTCCAGCTACTACACATCCAAATAAGGCATCACCTTTTGTACCTACTACTACACCATCTAGTAGCCCTGCTACGCCATCCAGCAACCCTCCACCATCTATCATCCCTGTACCAACAGAAATATCAGAGGTAAACCTTACATATGAAGGAGGTGAGCTCCAGCTTGGAGCTAAGGGAGTATATGGAAAAACCTACATCATAATTGTCAACAATTTGTGAGTGAAAATACATTCATAATAACATCATAGGTTTATACTGAAGTTATAGGTTTTAATTTGAAAATGATATAAAATTGCTTATATAATAGGTTGGTCCTGTTTAGAACGTGCTCAAGAAAAATAACATCAAGTTCAAGAAGAAGATTGATCTTGAGGATTATATATGGAAGAGTATCTCTCAAGCGATAAAAATTTTATTATCAGGAGTCTGAGGTACAAAAAAAATATTCTTTTGTATTTTTATCTAATTAATTTTAAACATTAATTAGATAAATATTACAAGTTATAAATACTTATAGTATGCTTTTTTCAGAAATTTTTTTGAGATTCTAAATTTGATGCAGTAATTTATAAAGTATGGAAGAGATGAGCTTATACACATTATATATACTTTCTTGGTGCAATACACAAAATTAGTGTATGACCTCCTTATATATATGAAAAAATATGGAGTCGTTGATAGCAGTATTAGACATCACCCGAGGCAATGTCCATTTTAGAGCACAATTCTGCAAACAGATATAGAGGGCTAGGAGAAGAGAATCTTCTCATACATACTGGAAGATCTATTACCTACTAGGAGCATACAGAGAAAGTATCTACACTTTACATTTATATTCTGGTTTTTTTACTTTGATGTATTTCAATTTAATTTGATTTGTGAATTTTGAAATAAAAATTTATGTGTATTATAGAGAATGATAATGTTATAAATGTCTGATGTCATATATGATTGTGTTGTTGAGTTATTTTCTTTGTTCAACAGGGGATAAATATCACAAAAATAGAGGAAACTTTGTCAAAAGTTTTGAAGATTATAGTTCACTTATAATATTTTATTCTAATACAAGAAAAGTCTATAGGTAGGAAGCCTACATCCTGTCAGTTCTTTTTGCACACCCACTCTAAGTGCCTGTTTGGATGGACTTTTGGGAGGTCAATAAGCACTTTTCTCCACCACAAAGGCCATTTTTAAGAAAAATGAGTGTTTGACTGTAAAATAAAAAGCACTTCTTTAATAAATATGACTTTTTTGATAGCCAAAATACTACTTTTTAAGAATCTTAAATTGGAGCTTCTCAAAAAAGCGTTTTTTCAGGTAGATTTTTCAAATCAATTAATGAGCCTATTTTTTAGTCTCTTTTGTCCTTATGTTTTACACATAATTCCTACAATATCCACAAACCCATCTTCACTTTTATTTTGGGAGTTATATAATATTATTTGATTTTTTATATGTTTTAATATTTATTTTTGATATTAGTTTTACTTATGTTATAATCTATGTAAAAGATTTGATTAGATATATTTTCATTTATGTTTCCTATGGTTTAAAATTATATAATAATTATTATATTATGCTTTGCATATTGTTTAATATACTTTAAATAATATTTATATGCATAAATAATTTTATTACAAAATAAAATATAGCTAAAATTTAAAATACTTTTTATTTTTATGTTGTTAAACAGTCTATTATATGAAGCTTTTTCAAAAAAACTCTTTTTTAAATGACAGCCAAACAGTCAACTGGTTTCTTAGAAAAATTCTTCCTAGAAAAAACCTACAGAGAAAAACTCCACTGGTATAAACCTAACCAAACAGAGGCTAAATATTGTTTTAAATAATTTTTAGAATTTACAAAATAGTCTTCAAATTTTATAAATTTGCAAAATAGTCTCTCAATATATTATGTTATATAATTTATAATTTTAGATCAAATATACATCAAAAAATCATAATCATATAAATTTAAAATAATAATTATATTTTTATTTTTATTAATATTATTTTCACATATCTTACATATAAACAATAATCACAATTAATATAAAAAATATCTTTTAATTATCATACAAATATAAAACTAAGAATAATATACGTCCATGACCCCATAAACATTACAATAAGAGTTCGTACCAGCAACACATCAAAGAAGAAGTAAATTTGAAATAAAAATACTTGCAATTAAAAGTTTTATATTTATATTGCATATATAAAATTTAAATTATACATCAAATAACATGTCAATACTTTTTTATTTAAGATTATCTTCTAAGTCACTCTCATCTATCAAACTCAATTCCTCAAAAACCCAACAATCCACTAAAAGATCGATATGATCAAGGTAAATTGGATCTACAAAACCACTTTTTCTATTAAAAGTCCTAATAAACAAATAAAACTAATTTATTAAGAAATTTCAAGAAATTATATTAACTTAAGAATAATAGTAACATACCTTTCCATAAGTTTTAAGTTGTATCGAACAATAAGGATGGATTCAAATATATTCCAATTCTTTTCATATCTTGATACACTCACACATTGAATTAAATTAGTGAAATATTTACAATTCTGAAACACCACTCTAAAATTGGTCCCACCAAGCAAGTGTAAGATAACAAAAGTAATATTATAAAAAAATAAAATGATGATTACTTTCTAACAAGTAACAAAGGTGAAAAACTATATACAGACCAGGATTATGTTTATCTCGTTGATGATGAGCAATGAACATCCTAAAATCACCATTAGCATGCTTATAAATCTTTATTTGTAAGCTTAGTAGATTTTACATCATCTTATGTGTAATAGTTAACAATATTCTCTTATTGACTTCAGTTTTCTTTGTAAAATTTAGTCTAAAATAGACACTAGATTTTAAAAATACCCCAATTGTAAACATCATAGAGTAAATTTGTCTTTCTCATCTCTCATTGGTGACTTTAAGATAAACACGTATACAAAGAAGACCTATTTTTTAAATAGGTATAATTACGTCATTCGCTCTCTCTATAGCATTACAAAATAACTCATTGTTGCCTTCTCATCATTATCAGCTGGACGAAATACTCTTACCAAAGACTTACAAACTCGTATTACAAATTGACACTGACAATAAAATTCATGATCTTCAAGTATAATTATAAAATACTTACTCCAACATTAAAACTAATATATTATGAATCAACTCATTTATCATTTGTAAACATTTGTCTCAACTTTTTCTTTATCGAAACAAAACACTAAGGTGATAAGAAATTATTCATAAACCTTGTTATAATAGAATGACACAAATTCCTGCAATTGTTATAGTAGGATGATTTCAGTGGAATGCTTGATCACATTATTGTCGAACAAGCAGTGTAAAGTTCTATATGGTTGTTACTTTGGCGGTATAACTATCTGTTCTTTTCTAGTTAATGGTTTTTGTGTGTGAAATTGTAGTCCGTTAGATTTGTAATAGATCATAGACTAGCCCAACAAGAGAAGCTCATGTGGCCCATCAAGAGAGCTCCTCAAGCCTTCACAGTTGGTCGTAAGTTGCAAGTTTGGATATAACAAATTTGCAACAAAATAACAGGAAAAACAAATTAGTTTTGAATCTGTTAAATTTGCTGGCAATAGATTCTCCTATATCTATAAATAGGAAAGTACTGAAACAAAATTGAAAAACGAAATGAATTGGCTCTCGGTACTTATGAGTCCTTTTCATAAACACCTCATCTTCCTTTCTCTTATCTTCTTCTTCTTCATTTCTTCTTAAACTCACACATGGTATCAAAGCCATAGTCAAATGACAATGGCAGGTACCATCACTCAAATCCTAAACCAATTAATCACAAACCTACCCAGCCTAACCAAAACACTGAACGTTCAACAAGTTAAGCTTGATAGAAGCAATTATATCAATTGGAACCCAATATTCTACCCACAATCCAAGCCTTAGGCCTTGAACAATTTATTTTTCAACCTAACAACATACCACTAGAATTCATTACATAAAATGAAAATAATGTCAAAAACAGTGACTATCTAGTTTAAAAGAAGGCAGATAAGCTCTTAATGAGCTGGTTAATCCCAAAAATCAATGACAACCTCATTGGTCAAATAACGCAGTGCAATTCTTCATTTAAAATCTGGACAAGATTGGAGAAACACTTTAGTCAACAATCAATGGAAAAAATTATGCAACTCAGAAATCAACTACAGACAACTAGAAAGGGAGGAGAATCTGTCACAGATTTTATGCTCAAAATCAAGAATATCGGTCATGAGTTACTAGCAGATGGAGATGACATCAAGGAGAAGGATCTTGTAATGAGTGTTCTAAATGGCATTGGTCATAAATTTGATCCAATTGTTGTACTCATCTCCTCAAAATTAGAAACTCTCTCTTGAAAACACTCAGTACCAGCTCATGCTTCACGAGCAAAGGATCACTCAACTAAATAGCATCATAAAATCAATATTCCTGAGTAATGTTGATCTAATTAAGCTCAATAATCTTAGAAATCAAGGAGGTGAAAGATTTGGTGGCAGAGGTTTAAGAGGCAAAGGAAGAGGTAGAAATGGTAGACGTTTTGGGTCTAGTCCCAGATTCTACTGTCAAATTTGTGCAAAGCCTGGATGCTCAATTATTCAATACTATTATAGGTTTGACCAAAACCTTCAATCAAACTTCAAGATGAACAACCTAGGAGCTCAAAATCCTAGACTCTCATTTGGCTCATACAATCCAACTCCAAGACCTCAATCTGGAAACATGGCACACCTGTTTCCTTCAATTGATCAGGGTCCCTATTTTAGAAGTGAATCAACAGATATCACTCAAACCAAGGGTTTTAAGACACAACAAATCAAGTATATTACTCACACAACTTAGCCTATATTGTATCACCAGAAATAGTGGCAGATCAGGTCTGGTATGCAGATAGTGGTGTCATAAACCACATCACCTCTCAGCTAGGTAATCTGACTATAACGTCACCATACTTAGGTAATGATTTTCTATTTGTAAGCAATGGTGCAAAATTGGTGATAACGCATATAGGTCAAATACATATCATGTCATCTAACCCACACAAATCCATTTTACTCCTAAAAGATATCCTACATGTATCTAATATAACCAAAAATTTACTCAGCATTTCAAAATTTACTAAAGACAATAATGCTTATGTTGAGTTTATTGGCAATGAGTTTAAGCACCTGGACACAAAGGAAATACTGCTCAAAGGAGTGTTTAAAAGAGGACTATATGAAGTAGAGTTCAAGAGGATCATTGAAAACTGTGATAAAAGAGGCCCCAGCCTAGCCAAAACAATGTATATTCAACATGTACTACTTACTGCTAAAGAATTTGTCACTAGATGACATGTAAGATTGGGGTACACAGCTCTCAAAATTGTTCACTTTATTCTTAATAAAAACAATATTCCTTTTACCAATACAGTTAAGCAGTTTTGGGAAGCCTGTAAGTTAGGCAAAATGCATAAGTTGCCATTTGAAACTAAAAATAGTAGAGCCTACAAATCTCTGGAATTAATACTAATAGATTTATAAGGACCTGTACCGGCCATATCCATTGATGGATACAGGTACTATGTGGTGTTTATAGACTCATTTTTGAAATACTCCTAGTGTTATCCCTTGAAACTCAAGTCTGATATGTTTGATGTATTTGTTAAGTTCAAAAAGATGGTAGAAAGTAGTTTTGAATGCAAAATAAAATGCCTACAAACAGATATGGGAGGAGAGTTAAAACCTATAGCTGACTATTTGGTGAATGAAGGAGTCACTGTGAGATATTCATGCCTATACACACATGAGCAAAATGGAATAGCTGAAAGGAAACATCGAGCTACAGTAGAAATTGGACTTACTCTTCTGGCCTTTGCTCACATGCCTTTAAAATATTAGGTCGATGCTTTTCTAACAGCTAACCTAGTGGTAATAACGCACCATTAAAAGCTATAGGAGACAAGGTTCCTTATGAAATACTATTTTAGAAAAAAGTTGACTACACTTATCTGAAGATTTTTGGGTGTGCTTGTTATCCATATCTAAGGGATTACAACAAGCACAAATTGAACTTCCATACAAGCAAGTGTGTTTTTATTAGGTATAGCTCAACACACAAAGGATATCGATGGCTTCATAGATTAGGCAGGATCTACATATGACGTCATGTGATATTTAATGAAACTGACGTACCTTTTTGTGCATTATTTTTGACAAGTTCAAAGCCATCAAATGCCAACACATTCTGCAATATCACACCAGCCATTACAGCCTCTCAAATGCTAAAAGAAACAAGTGATACATTCATCTCACATGCTAATCCACCTACACAAGCAACCAGACTCTCAACAGAACAAACTCAGGAGGTTGAAGCCATGAAGCTATCCGACACACCTAATACATCCTATGAAGCAACGACATACCTAATACATCCTATGAAGCAATCCGATGCTCCCGTTAGCTTCAAGCTATGAAAGAAGAATTCAAGGCTTTGCAACAGAATAACACTTGGACACTTGTCCCATATCAACCCACTATGAACTTGGTTGGGTGCAAGTGGGTTTTTCGCATCAAACATAACTCAGACGGGTCACTCCTCAAGCACAAGGCTAGGTTGGTAACCAAAGGCTTTCATCAAACAGTTGAATTTGACTATAATGACACTTTTAGTCCTATAGTCAAAGGAACAACCATAAGAGTAATATTCACCTTAGCTGTAACCTACAACTGGAAGATTCAATAGCTAAACATTAACAATGCCTTTCTTAACGGCGACTTAGAGGAGACATTATTCATGGAGCAACCTTCGTGCTTTGAAGATCCTGGAAAATCATCCTACGTGTGTAAACTCAACAAAATCCTTTACGGATTAAAGCAAGCCCCAAAGGCGTGAAAACGATCTAGAATGGGGGGTTGAATAGATTTTTTAATCTTTTCGCAAAGTGCTACAAAAACAAAGAATTAAAACACACGAAACAAACAAGCAAAGTTAAATGTAAAGAGTGGAGAAGAAACACAAACACAACGTTTATAGAGGTTTGGTGCTAAGACTTACGTCCTCTACCTAAGGTCCCACTTAGGATTTTGTCAAAGCTCTTTACTATACACTTTTTAGTTCAGTGTGAATTCTTACAACTCAACTTGACTTCCGGCTTAAGCTACACCTTACAAACTATTTGTTTTCCCGACACAAATCCTACCTCTCAAGTGATTTTTCTCTAATCACTCAGCTGACAATAATAACAATGATAAGTAGTAAAGCTCAGTATATCTTAATACAATTAGGACATGCTAAGAGCAAAATGAGAGCAATATGAAGATAATTTAAACTATAGCAAGTATGCTTCACTTTTTGACTTGTACATCAATCTTTTGGAGTTCCATCCTTTTATATGCAGGCTTTAAGATGTATTTAGACGTTGTAGAACTCTCCTAGCCGTTGTAGAATTCTCCTAGCCGTGGCATGAAGATTTTTCTTCCGTTTGAAATCAATGGACACAGTCAATTATGTTCAGCGGCAAATGATAGTCAACTAGTCGGTATGTAATAGTCAACTAATGTATTATAGTCAACTTGTCTTCAAGAGTCGACTAGTACCAACGTTTTTATGAAAATTTCATCTTCGCTCTTCGAATAGTCAGCTAATATAATGATAGTCAACTAATCTATTTATCCAACTGACAGGTCTAATTGTTAATAGTCAACTTGCACTATGATAGTCGACTAGCCTCTGGCTCCAACTGACAGATCTTACATAATCTTCAATCTTTGACTCTTGAGATGCTTATTTTGAATTTGTCATCGAGATCTTCTCATGAAATACATGTTGTGATACTCAATATTGCAATTTTGATTAAATTTCATCTGACTCGAAAATTAGTGTACCATCATTTTAATCCAAATACCTTAAATTATTTCTTAACCAATTCTTTAAGTTTTATTATTATCAAAACATAGAAGAATTTAATTTATCAACCTTCATTGGTCCAACAAGGCATGGTTCACCAATCTGAAATCAACTCTAGTTAACTTGGATTTCCACAACTCAATGTTAGATACCTCCTTGTTTATCAAACAATCAGAAGGTGACATCATTTACTTAGTAGTCTATATCGATGACATACTAGTAACTGAAAGCAACTCAAAATTGGTGACAAATACTCTTAACTTCCTACAAAGGACATTTGCTCTCAAACTTTTGAGGGTCCTGTGAGCTACTTTCTTGGCTTTGAAGTCCACAAAAACAACAAAGGTCTTCTCCTAACACAGTCTAAGTATGTCACAGATCTTCTTAAATGTACGAATATGTTGGACTGCAAGCCTTGTCATACTCCAATGAATGTCTCCTAAAAGCTGTTGAAACTGGATGATGATTCCTTTCATCAACCCTCACTGTATCGAAGCATTGTTAGTGCTCTACAGTACCTCACAAACACTTGACCATAGATCTCATTCTCAGTAAACAAACTCAGCCAATTCCTACATACTCCCACAACAACTTATTGGCAGGCCTGCAAAAGGATCCTAAGATACCTAAAGGGAACAATTAACCCTGGTCTCTATTTTAAGCTCACGATCAACTTAAACTTGGAAAGTTTTGCAATTGCTGACTGGGCAAACTGCATAGACGATAGAAAAAGCATCACTGGCTTCATTGTTTTCTTAGGAGGCATCCTTATTAATTGGAGCTCAAGAAAACAATAAGTGGTAGCTAGGTCAAGCACCAAAGCTAATTATAGAGCCATGGATCTAGCCACTACAGGCATCCTATGGATACACTCCCTTTTCCAACAACTTCGACACACAATTCCAGCTCCTTGCATCATTTGTTGTGACAATGCAAGTGCTAATTCCTTGGCAAAGAACCTAGTCCTTCACTCAAGGACAAAACATGTTGAAATTGACACACACGTCTTAAGAGAAAAAGTAGCAAATGGTGTCATTGAACCGAGATACATACCTTTAACCTTGCAAATTGTAGATACCCTGACAAAGTACTCCTTGCCCAAAAACCAGTTCCTACTGCTTCAGTCCAAACTGAATCTGATCTCCCTGCCAGAGTTCAGTTTGAGGGAGGATGTAATGGATCATAGGCTAGCCCAACAAGTGAAGCTCATATGGCCCATTGAGAGAGCTCCTCAAGCCTTCACAGCTGGTTGCAAGTTGCAAATCTGGATATAACCAATCTGCAATAAACTAACAGAAAAATAAATTAGTTTTGAATCTGTTAAACTTGCTGGCAATAGATTCTCCTATATCTATAAATAGGAAAGTACTGAAACAAAATTGAAAAATGGAATGAATTGACTCTCGGTACCTATAAGTCCTTTTCACAAACACCTCATCTTCATTTCTCTTAACTTCTTCTTCTTTTTCTTCTTCATTTCTTCTTAAATTCAAACAAGATTGAATTTTCTCCAATTTTTTTTATTGATACGGTCTATTTGTGATGATTAAGTTGTATGAAATCTGAATCGTATGTGTGATGAGCATTACAGTTGTCCATTGGCATTGAAACTCTGCTTCATATTTGTGTCCTAGAGGATGATTCCGTGGAGGGTATGCTCGAAATTGTGGATATTTAGCCCACTGTTGAAGGTAGTGCTTCCTCTCAAAATGATGCTGCTGTAGTTGCATCATCTCGAGAATTAGCAAATTAAGACTGAAGGGCATCTGCTGGTGAAGTATTAGGATCCTGTTTTTATCTTATTTTAATCGATTTTATGCCAGTAAACTTAGCCTTGGTATGTTCATCCAGCATATGATTTTACTGGAATGCTTGACTTGTTGAAAGATGCTGTGTAAAGCTCCCCTTGAATCGACTAGCTGTTGTCTGAGTCATGGATCCTAAAACCTTATATGTGAGTCCATACGATCCAAATGTAATAAGTGAAACCTTATCTATGCAGTAAGATTTATGTTACTCAGGCCCTTAATTGTCAATTTTCTTTTCAGTGTCATTTATGTGAACCTTAATCTTCCATTGTAGTGATGGGATCAATATTAACCAAGGAGCATATGCAGATGAGCTTCTGATTAACGATGTCCTTTCACTTAATGATTCATGTTTCTTCATTATTGAACGGCAGCAAAGTCCTACCACAAGGTATTTCCTCCAGGCTGCCTGTAAGGTGGTTATCAAGTATTGTGATACGTAAAACAGGGCATAAGAAGGGCATGTCGAAAGGCAAGGCAGTGAAGCTTAACTTCTCTTCAGATTTTTCTTTTTGTCGTATGTCTGTATATTGCCCGCTAGATAATGATTAAGTTGTCTTAAAGTTCTTTAAGTATCGTCCTGACGAATTTGAAATGTTACAGGAACATAAATGGGATTGTAGACCATTTCGACCTTAAATAGTTGCTAAGGCTGTGTGCTTGTCAAGTACAATTTTATGTTCCACTGCTTCATGAACACTGACACTTGTAAAGCCGAAGAGAATGAAATTTTATGCCCTTAATTCTCGTCTGAGATTATGTAATGTAAGGGGATTGAATGCCCACATGCGAACATTTGTTTTGTAGTCAAAGAGCCATTTCCGATCCCCCACTTTATATGAAATTGCATTTATCAATAGCCATCGAAGACAAGAAGTCATGAACGCTACTAACTTTACAAGAGCATGGAAAATAGCATTTACAGCTACTGTAGATCAAAACCTTTACAATTGAACTCCATGGTAAATCCTACTTAACAGCGAAGTACTCAGCTAATAGAACTAATCTACTATCTGAACCTTTATCCCTCAAGAGCTTGCCTACGCCCTCTATTTACCACAAATGGCCTCCTTTGTCACTAATCTTATGCCTCTGATCCAAAGCTCGGCCGCTTCACAGCCACCATCACAGACGAAGTGCAGCTCCTTGTTCTTGGTGGTTAAAACATGAAACATACCAGGTAGGTCTGCGTCACCAGCGTTCTTTCTGTTCCTCTGGAAGGCAGGGCTTGGGCCTAGCTCTGCCTTTCGGCATACAACATTTCTCTTGTTTGATGTACCCCATTTTAGTACTCCAGTATCTGCAACCATTACTATTTGCTTCTCATGAGGAGCTCCCTTTCCTCCTTTGGTGTGCTTCAGTACATGAGAACCTCGTAAAACCAGGTCGCGAGCAAGCTTGTCAAGTATCACTGCTTCTGCATCATTCCCTGCACCATTACTTTTTTTCGCCAGGGACACAGCAGTTTCACCTCTAGTATTCCTGAATTCACAGTTAGCCCCTTGAGAAATCAAGAGCTCACACATGGCCTTGTGGCCTTCCCTTGCCGCTAACATTAGAGGAGAGTAGCCACTGCCATCAGGAACATTTACGTCATAATCTCTTAAAGTCAATAATTTGACAGCATCCAAGTCTCCACGACGAGCTGCACAATGTAATGCATAGAATCCTCCTGCATTCTGGTTGCCCCTTTCAAGTGCAAATTCAAGCATTACCTTCTCGAACATATCATGGTTTTGGTTTATTTCAGACAATTTTATTGCACTTTCACCAGCTTTGTTATGTAACTTTACATCAGCACCTGCATGTACAAGCACCCGGAATACATCAACATGACCCTTCAAAGCAGCAAACATGACAGCTGAGAAACCATTATCATCTTGGTGGTCTAGGTTAATATCTCCCCACGTAAGCAGTGCATTTGTAGCTTCCACATCACCTGCTTGAGCTGCAATGATTAGAGAAGAAAAAACAGAAATGTTGCTGGATTTGGGAATCTTTCCAGTCCTAATAACGTCAAGGACCGTTTGTTGAAAACCAAGGTTCCATCTACATGATACAGCAAGAGAGCTAGCAGATTGTCCAGCAGCGTTAACTAGGCCAAAATCAGCACCCTCCTTGGCCAGTATTCTGAGACATTCTCCATGCTTTTGCTTACCACAAATCATTAAGGCTGTATCACCAGATTCTGTCCTGGAGTTTAGATCACAACCTGAGTCAATTAGGCATTGAAGGACACCTGATAAGCCCAAACGGGCAGCCATGTGAATTGGTCGAGACTTAGTTTTCAAAGTCTTGATGGGGCACTCCATATCGGCATATGAGCTCAAAAGAACCTTCACAGCTCCTACATTGCCACAAAGAATAGCATGATGGAGAAGGGTTCTTCCATAGTGAGGAGTATTGGGTGACACACGTTGCAGAAGCATCCTCAAAATGGTCCCAGTAACTTCAAAAAACTCAACTGCACACCAAGTGATGGCATAGGGCTCAGCTAACCCGGCACCCACACGGAACACTTCTCCTGTAGATGTGTCCCATGACCAAGCCCCTAATCTCACATCAACATCTATTCTAGCACCGCCCTGTCAATCCATTAATCACACATGTTTTCCAGTCATTCAACAGAAATATGCATTACTAAAGGGGGATAACAAAGATGACACAGATGTTATCCCACAAACATGAAAAAAAAAAGATAAATAAATCAAAGAGAGAAATCAATTTTTGTCAGATTGTAATCTGTCATTGACTGTGACCAATTAAGTCTCCAGAACAGATTATAATGTATATTTGTTTAAGTGTCTAGAGACAAGAATATCAAGCAATTTCATCATTAACAATTCACCTCAAAAGGACAGAATAAACAAAAAAGTATTAACCTCATTAGAATCAGTTACCACCTCTGAATGAATTCTTACACTTGGAAGGCAAGTATGCTCGAGTAAATCAATCAACTTTTTTAATCTCAATTTCATAACACTGATAGTTCATAGCAAAGAAGGTGATCGTCAGACTTGAATGTATTTCTACCACCCTAGTCCTTTAAAGATTTCAACAAAGAGCACAGTTGAAAATTCACCTTTAGCAGCATACGTACAACAGCAACCTGCCTGCTGACTACACCAGCAACAAGCGCATTACAGTGTACATTGGTGTGCAGAGAAGGCTTAGAGGACAGTAGCAGTAATCTACCAGTTGCATTGATGTCCACGCCACACTGCCGTTAAGTGAGATCGGCCACATCAATATAGGACGAGTAATTAGTATACTTACTATTCTAGAAGAACCGGTTTCAAATAAAGGAATAACCTTTATGCTTGAAGAATGCATAGTTTGGGAAATCCAATGTTTCTCATACTGGGAATGCTTTGGGAATTGAAATAAGCTAAAAGAATATCACTCGGTGATGAAAAATTACCTTGATGAGAGTGTCCACTACATCCACAAATCCTCTGCAGGATGCTGTGAGAAGTGCATGAACAGCAACATGTGGTCGGACCAAATCAGCGCCTAAGAGCAGCTCCACGGACCTTGCCTGCCCGTAACAGCTTGCTTCCAGCAAAGCATCCTCACAAGCTGGCTGAGATGCTCCAGCTTTAAGTAATATCTCCAGTATCTCATAGTGGCTCTCCCTCACAGCTGCTGTAGTTGCAAATCCTCTAAAGAGTTTATGGTTCACATCAGCTCCAATGCTCTGCGATTAAGAAAAGTCAAACGTTTCAGTAATTCGTAAGAACAGCGAATCGGCTCCATAAGGTGCCTTGTGTTTACTTCAAAGATTTGTCGCCATGTTTGTTTAAAAGCTTTTATCGGTTAGCGTGAAAACATCGCTGCAGCTTATCAAGCAAATAATTGCAAGGCCATCTATGGACAAAGATGGAAATATTATTGACGTGCTAGACAACATGGCAGGGAAGCTACAGTCAAGTGGGCAAAAAAATATTTTTAATCATTTAATAAATAGAGGGGATGCACCAGGCACTATAGGCTTCCACCATTAGCCAAGATAACAAGTCCCCGAGCAGACCACCAATGATTTCAGAAAAAAAGAAGAAGAAAAAATTAAAAGACTTCCATACAAGAGGCTACGTTGAAACCAAAATTTCCAACTTTTATGAAATTGCTCCACAAAGGAGGAACAAGTCTTCTGTTCCCAAAAACCCAGTTCCCAGTCCCCCTTAATCTCAATCATCCAATGCAATAAATTGGATGGTTGAAAAAATGGGGAACAGATCGACATGGTTACCAGAAAACGATAATAATTATGCTGTCTGTCAAGACCAAAATCATAACTACCCATTATTATGACTCGCGAAAAGTTTCGTTACAACACTAGGTTTCGCTGAAAACTAAAACCGACTCCATTGAAATCTTACAGAAAAAATATATCCTCCGGTAAATAACTTGCTAGATATCAGCGTAGTATGAAACTAAACTACCGCAAATTCCATACAAGTAAAGGCAGAGTTAGTCGTAGACAACCCCGACCGACCTGATTGACTTCTAGAAAGAAAGAAAAAACATAAACAAAAGAGAGTAAAAGCTCCAATCAAAATGATTGATTAAATATGGGATTAGATTGAATTTAACTCCCAGTACATTGCCTGCGAAGCTGAAATGTGAAAACTTTTCCCCAAAAGAGAGATTAAAGGGTGAAGAGATTTGTGCTGTGATCAATACGAAATAAAGTGAAAATTATCCAAAATTTAGCGAAATTCAAATTCATTCGACAGCGGAAGTTAAATAATCAAACAAACTAGATAAAAAGAAACTTAATAAAAATAAGAAAAGTAAGGTCACACATTTCAACTGAAACCGCTACACAAAATGAGACTCCAGGAGAAATTTCAATTGGAAAGCTCCGAGTCCGACCTTTCTTTTGTTTTTCCTTTTCCATTTTTTTCCAGCAACTAAACTACCAGTATTTTGCGGACCAATGTTAGGAAAAGCACATTTAACGCTGATAGATTTGTGGTCCACATGATCCGGACAGAGACAGAGTACAATACTCGCTAGCTCAAATCAGGTCCTTTTAAATTTTCAAATGCAACGTAAAAGAAAATGTAGCGATCTCATTACCAGCAATCTCTTGACGAGAGCAACATGTCCTCCATGAACGGCGAGGAACAGAGCGGTTACGTCGGTTTTAAACTCCTCGAAGTCGAAGCGAACTCCGCAGGGCAGTTCCCCGCGTAAAACGACCTCGCTCTTCCTGCTCTTCAAGCACACAGCTCCGACGAAGTTGACGTCGACGAAAGGGTCGGCTATGCACTGGAGAGAAGTGGCGAGATCGCCGGCGAGAATTGAATCGAGAAGGAGTTGGGAGACCTCGGCCTCGTAATCGACGGGAACCACCTGCTTGCTGGAGAACACCGTCATTGGTGAGAGGACGCGTGGCGTAACCTCAGTGCTATTCAGTTATGCTTCCGTTCTGTTCTCTCACTCACTCACTGTCTTGTGTTTGTTTGTTTGTTTGTGTTAGCGGGGCGCCCGACTGAACTGAAGCGATGGAGAGAGAAAGAAACTTGAAAGAAGTGAGCGCCAGTGTGGTGTGTGCAGAGGTTTGTATTTATTTATAGAACCATATTTAATTAATACGATGTTAGATTTGATAATAAATTATTACATTTAACGTTTTAACAGTGGGTGGTCGGTCAAACGTTGTCTATCAGATTCAAAAGGCGGACTGATGGGTCCAGTGGTCATGGACGAAGCGATTTTGGTGGCTCCGTCAAAGTAACGACGAGCATTATTGTAGAAGCAACGTAAGATCTTCCTCTTATAATATATTAGTATTTTTATAATGTATTATCTTATGTGACCTATACCTTATAGTGTTTAGGAATTCGTACACAAGATTTCTATTACTCAGAACTTATTAAGAGGAAAAAAAAAAGACAGCTAAAAATTAGTAGTAGGAAACAAAAATACGTTGTCAGGTGCTCCTACGACTCTTTCAGGGTTTCTTGTCAGTGCTGGAATCCATCCCTTCAAGTTGTTGCTTAGTTGACAGAGTCAAATATCTGTCCACTTCTACTCTTTTACTTGTTGACGAGGCTACCAGCCAATCCTGCTTTTTTATGGCAAGTTATTCAAGTGAAATGGTAAATTTATGATTGTTTTGCCCAAGCTCGACTGACAAGACTGCAGTAGACGACTTTCCATAAGCAACCAGGCCCAGTGGCCTGTCCATAAAAACAAAAAATGAAAAGGAACAAGTAAATGCAATGTTCTAAGCAGCTTAAATATTTTTCTCCGGTATAATGGGACCGTATAATGAGTTCAGATTTTTTGTTCAGTTTTATAGTGTTTTATTATGTTCAGTAAATCTCAATCATTTATTTATGTAGATTTTGCGTGAGTCTCAAATAAATAAATATAAATCTCGCAAAAATAAATAGCTGAGATTCACTTGACACAATAAGATAGAAAATTTTATTTCCCATGTAATACCATAGGTACACGTCATGATATTTGCAATTTGGACCGAAAAAATCGGAAGAGGACCCACGAAGTGGTGATATCAGAGTACAGCTGGATGTACCAGAGCTCAATCCCAGTGGCGGATCTCGGTGAATCTTATAGGCCCCTACCTTCCCCTTTAAAACTAGGGTATGCATTGTCGCATTCGGTTGCAGCTAAGCTACACAGTCAGGCATGAACTCGATGAGTACCTCACACTCCACGTGGCACAACAGGAGAGACCTCCTGCCAGCTGGAGTATCGTGGCTGCCGACCGCATGGTTTGGGTATATACGGTGAAAGGATTTGCGGTATTATTCAAATTCTTAACCATTAATAGATGTGGAATGTTTACAATGATTTTTTAAATTCAAACCATTGTTTTTAAAATTATATTAGAAATTAAATTGACAAAATAAAATTTTTATAATTTAATAATTTAATAGATGTTAGAGCGTCATAAAATTAGTATATATTAAAAATGAAATAATTTTAAAATATAATTAAATTTATTATTTAATTCAAATCTCTAAATACTTATAACTTATAAATTATTATATTTTTAAAATTTATTTAATCCTTAATAAGAATGACATAGTCCATATGAATTGTAAACTATCAAAGATCGTGTTAATCAAACAACCATAAAGGTTAAGGCTTTGGTTCATTTTCATGTTGAATTGGTGTACTGATGACAGTTCTTTTTTTTTTTTGGATGAAAAATGAGGGCAAAGTCTTAGAGAAAAGCTAAATAGGACACATTTGCGAAAAAGAGACCCTACAAATATCCTCCATATAAATGGAAGAACAACTCAAAGGAGGCGTCGAGAAAAAATGAATCCCAGGATCCAACTGAAAAGCGTGATTGGCCAACCAATCAGCACAACGGTTACCCTCCCTATAGATGTGAACGAAGCGAACAACCCAAGGTCTGTCCAAGAATAAACGAATGGCAGACAAAAGCTGCTGATTCATGCCATCCCCAGAATCTTTCCCTGTGAGAGCATTCACTACTAATTTCGAGTCAGACACTACCACCACGTTACGATGACCAGCATTTCAAACAAGTAGGAGGCCTTGAAAAATACCCCAAAGCTCAGCAGAAATGACCGAACATATTTCAATATTGTAGGCAAACCCATGGATTCAGTTACCCACATAATCCCTAACCACTCCGCCTGCTGTAGCTCGATTAATAATGATGACAGTTCATTATTAATCTTAAAACCGTCAAAGACCCAGGAACTGCAATCCAAATGGAGACAGAAGTACACCTCTCCTTAATTATTTTCCTTTTCTTGTCTTGATCTGAATATTTGATTTACTCAACCAAATATTTAACACTAATGCATTAAATAGTCTTTATTTTATTGAAAAAGGATTTATCAAACCGCATGATGTCTACTTATCCTATGCATGGTATAGTCCATCGAATTGCGGGAACACGATAAGATGTATGTATACCGAGTAAAATGCTATAAAAATACACCGCCTCAATTAATTTTAGAGATAAGATGCATCATAAAATATACCTATGATGAATCTATCCATCAGGTGACGAAACAAGATCTTGGTAAGGATATACGCATGCAGAATGCCCATAAATCATATTTCCTCACATTGAACCCCTTCCTCCATTGATTGTACGGATTTAGCTGACTTTGGTATCCAGATGAATAAAAAGTAAATACAAGTTCTTAAAATCATGGTTCAGCAGACGATGATCCATGACCACGTCCCTACATGTGATGGGGAAGTCTTTACAGTTTAGACTATAAGGGCTGATCATCAGCCAAATGACTGTTTGATTAATATGTTACAAAATTCCCTTCCTTGAAGGTGACTGTAAGGGTCACCGAAGGTGGTGGTGGACGGCTGCAGCAACTCATGTGAGCGTCTTTAATATGGTCTTGGCTATCTTTTATCATGGTCCTACGTACTTTATTGTTAGTTCTCATGTCAACTTCTCCGAAGATAAGTACGTACGGATGGTAGTTGACTGTTAAACCTTGCATGCCACATCGCCGTTGCCTCCCCGTACTTCTCTTAAAGACTTCGTCGGGAAACGCAGCTAGTTAGCTCAGAACTCGAGCGGATGTACAATGGTAAGTACCGCTTCCACAGGTGAAAGTTTAACGCTTTTAGGAGCAGGAATGCTGGCGTGATCCTTTGATTAAAGTTGAGAGCCTTAACGTGTAATTGCTTGTAATGTGAAACCTTAAACATATTGCTTAACGTGGTTAGTGGTCGAAGTTTTTCTAATCTTGAATTGATGAATAGTTGATGCTAACGTAATTCAGAGAGTTAGTTTAAAATTAAGGTAAATTAAAATATCAACATATAATAAAAACATAATTTATTACTGAATTGAGATAAATGATAAATTATAATTAATTTGTACTAACATATTTTAGGTTATTGAATAGAACAAGTGCGCTCTGAATGTTAGAACTTAAAAAAATAAAATAAAATAAACTAAACTAAACCTATATATGTTACGAATTCCAGCTGTGTCTACCAGAAAGGAGACAAATTAGAGTTCCTGTTCGTGCCCACTTGGGCCATTTCCATGCCTTTTTCCTAACAAACATGACTCCTTTTGCTGCTAAAGAATCAAGTTAAGGAAACTCTCTTTTCAAAATGCGAAATCGATCAATCAATGATCAGAGCTTTAAATCCCTTTAGCGCCAAGTTTTATTTCTTGCTAATTAGTGCCTAGTCTTTGTTACCTTATTGTTTACTCCGTCAATAGCCACAAGTCACCATCTAATCAGTTCGAATTGCCAGACTATGCTATTCGCTACGATTTCTCTTTCTTTTCTTGTTGTTTATTTCCCTTTCTGAGCAATAATGGTATGTAATAATACAAGGTAGTTAGGGAAGACCACTGAATGATCTGTGACTAAATCCTAAAGTTTTAACATCAAAGTTGATGGAACATCAAATGATGAGATGTGGTTGATGGAGCTAGTGTGATAGAACTTAAAAGATACCAACTAACTTCCATTCAATTGTTCAATCATTAATCAATGTTGCTTGTGTCTCAAATTTCTCAAACTTGAAGCAAATATGATTTTGTCCCGTTTAGAATCCCTTAATTCGGTGTGCATTCTTTTTCCCTTTTGGAATAATACCCCAATTGATCTAGTTGTAAAATAATTATAGGATCGACAATTATTTTACGTACCGTATCCATATCGATTGTTGTGAGATGTCGATTTTCTTAAACGAGTTTTATTTCCTCTCATCTTCTTTCATTCTGATTTTATTAATGGTTAAGAATGATACGTTTTATAAGTGTTTTCAACTTATATACCATGACCAAAAGACATGTCCT
>JAOTIZ010000202.1:9781229-9794460 GCA_027123425.1 Erythroxylum panamense | reverse complement strand
CTTCCAAATTCTGTGCACAAATAGGAGAAATGAGGTTAAGCATAGTGACTGTTTTGTTTGGGCACACCATGGAAGATATTGTAAGTGAATTTTGGATTGTTATAAGCATGAAGATAAATTGATGATGTCTAAATGGATTAAGAATGAAAAAAAAAATTTAACCCTCCAAGGTTATGTTCACACTCCCGTTTCATGATCCAGAATAAGCAAGGCTTCATAAGTAAGCAAGAGAGTTGGGTTCCGGTAACGGGATCCAACAGTTGATGCTAGAAACTCAATTCTTTCTAAAAATAACATTTTACCTCAAACAACAATGAAATTAGTCACACAAGTTTGAAATTTCTTTGTACCTTCAAGTGAATATATGTATGTATATATATATATTTCTTTTTTCTTATCATATTCTTTTTTTTGTCAAAGGAAATAGAGCCTCTTCTAGTACATTTCCATAACAAAGCAACAACAATATTTCACCTTCAAGTGATACACAACAATTTCATTCTGCCTTAAACAAAAATGAAGCTACTTGTTTAGGTTTATTAATTTTTAATGCTTTTAACTAGAATCATGTTCAAATACATATTTATATACTCTAAATATTTTCTTATCATTATTCATTTATTGTCAACTTCTAATGCTAGTACCAGAAAAAGAGGTAGAGGTAAAACTAGATGTTGTGAATTGAAACAAACGAATGTTGCAATGAATTGTAAGTTATCAATATAGATTGATGCCTAGCAAGGTCATCCTATAGACAAGGTTCATTCTACAAAATTGTTAAGCGATTTGGGTATTATTGCAAGAAGAAAATTACCTTATCTGAAACATATCAAGGACTTAAAGGAAGATAACTTGCTTGAAAATGTATTGGAAAAAGTTATAGTAATTATACAATATGTTTAAATTTATGTAATATTGTTTAAAATATTTTGATACTAATTACATTTTAACTTATTGTTCACAGTCGAAATTGAATATTGTAGATATTGAGAACCCAGATGTTTCAAATTGTGTTACTTTATTATCAAAATAAAAGGCAAGAGATTGTCATTTCAAGTTGCATAAGTATTATAAGTCTTTTCCTTTTAATGTGGAGGTAGGAAGCCACATTCCTAAATCAAAGTTTGAACAAAATTGAAATAGTTTGTGTGACTATTGGTTTGACCTAAAAGTTTGGGTTTGTTTTCTTTACCTTTATGTTTGCTTGCATTAATTTTGTTAAATGATTTAATGGCTATTTAGGAGAATCATAAGAAGGTAAGATTGAGTAGATCAAAAATGAAAACACCATATAATCAAAGGTCCAAGTCAATTGTAGTTGTTTGAAATGAATATGTAAAATCTATGTTTGTAAGTTATACTTAAATCAATAAACATTGAATAATTTATTATGCCTTGATTTTTTATTTCATAAAACAAAGTAAGAAGGAACTATATAGATGACAATATGATAGGATCATAATATATAAAGTCACCCATTATAAGGAAGGTAAAGGATAAGTGTCAAAAGAAGCAGAAAATAACTATGTAAGGATAAAAGTTTGTTCAATATTTTTGTTCATTTATTAATGTAATAGTAAGTAGTAATATATAGATTGAATATTGGTTTTCTTCTTTTATTTTAGAATAAGATGTAAGAGATATCAGAGAAGTCTAAGTCTGAGGGGGATGAGCTTAGTGCGGATAAGATTTGTGAGACAATACTTGGTACTCGTTTGGGTTATGTGAAAGGAATTAGCTATGACACTAAGCTAAATATTTCAAACTCCATATATAAGACGATGATTAAATAACTCCAAGAGGAAAACAATAAACTTAAGGTCGCTTTACAAGCTGAAGTAATCAGGAGAGAAGAAACTTGAGTTAAATTAGCAAAACATGATATGTTATTGAAAAGGTTACTTGACCCGAATTATGATGAAAATAAAGAGAAAATTGAAAGGTATTTAATTATGTCTCTTATATTTATTCTATCACTTCCTATATATACTTAATTTAATTGGAATACTTTTTCTTGGATTATAAAATGGATGAAGATGCAACTAATGAGTAATTATATTGTGAATAGTAAAGTTATATGATGTTTGCTTTAATTAGAACCAAAGACTTAGTGTATCAATTGTCTCACAATACTTTTAGTTCATTTTAACCAACCTTGTTATTTATTATAGGTCCACGGACTTGAATAACACTAAGTTGTCGTTTGGGCTATATATTTTTGTAATTTGAGTATCCTTATCAATATCAAATATGTTCCAATTTATGAAGTGATATCTTTATGTTATTGTTTTATTTATAAGAATTGCTCGAACTATCATTAAGATCTTGCGTAGGAATAAAGGATCATCCTTTAGTATTATATTACTTTTGTTGATATAATTTGAAGATATTTATATAACTTTACTTTATATATGGAATGCTTACTTAATTATAATTCTCTAAGATTTAATTTTATAATAATGACCAATTAATTCAAAATTATATACAAAATGTATAGCTCAATATCATGGATTAAAAATCTTTCCTTATGAAATTAAAAAAACATATTTAAAATTTTTATACTTACGAAACAAAAAAACATAGCAAATAACATATTACTACATTATAAAAGATGTAGCAAATAATATATCACTATGTTATAAAAAACATAGCAAATAGCATATCGTTGTGTTATAAAAAATTTAGCAAACACTATATAGCTATGAAGGAATTTGTCAATCATTTGGCATCAAATTTTTATTTTTTCCCTTCAAGGTTGACTTATATTAGGCATTACGTTTTTTAGTGCTTTAAAGAACCATTTTGTAGCTAATACTTTTAGTCTACAGTTTCTAAAAATGTTGTCTATAATTTTTAGCTACAAAGATTTAGCAACATTTCATGTGATGAAATAGAAATGTCATAAATAACCATAGATGATGTTTTTGAAACAATTGGCTCAGTTTTTTTTGGTAGCCTATTATCTAATTTGTTGTAGTGTTTCCTCTCTTTAAGAATTTCAATATAGTCAAAGAAGCCTTCTACCTCTGCTAATCAATCCAATAACACCTCTATATCGAAATCACCAATAAATAATGTTATATCTACTTGTAGTTTGTATCATATTCTCTCTACCACATCTTTGATGAACAATTTCCTCATCACTAGAACTATTGTTCTAATCCCATGATGCAGGATTTCGAATTCGAGTACATCTTGTAGGGCAATCTTCCCCATCAACTTGATTCTCAATTCTCCTATTATTATCTCCTCACAACAACACTTGCAATTGATCATTTATCTTTTCTAGTTGTGAATTATATTATGAATTAGCTCCCTATTTTCTTCAATTGCTCTCAAAACTTTGATTAACCTATAAACTTTATTGGCAATATTGTTGGCCATTATCAAAAGATCAAACCTCGAGTTTTCAAAACTCGGATACCACCTGATGTAGTATGAAAGTAACCTATTTTAATTTAATAATTAAAAATACACCAAATCTAATTCAATATTTAAAAAATAAAAGAAATCAAATTTATTGATAAAATAGTGAAAAAATGGAAGTTAACAAGTTTTACCATTGTATAGCTATTTTTAATTAAAAAATGATACCCTAAGATGAAATTTACTCGAAATAAAACTCTAAAATATAAAGTTTATTCAAAAGAAAACTTTGAAATGTAAAGTTTATTCGAAATAGAACTCTAAAATTTGTTTGAAATAGTTGTACATATAAATTCTCGGTGGTTTTTCAATATGATTTGTTTGTTTTGATGCTTCATCGCTTGTAACTTTGATAAATACAGTCGCACATTTCATAAAGAAATATTAAATTTATTGTAGAAAATGGATCTACTATTAAAATCAAATAATTTCTTTTACTCTCTCAAAAAACTCCATTTGATGTATTTTCTTTGTACAGTTGCATTTGGGCTAAAGATATTTTTTTTAAAAAAAGCAAACATTGGGCTGATGTTTGTAGAAGGAAAGAAGCCTAAAGAAAAGGCCTACTGAAGCCTCAGACTGGGTGATAACTGTGGAAATAAATTCGAGCGAGAACTGGAGTGAACAAGAATAGCAAGCCCACATCGCCACTCGTTAGCTTTCTTCTTACAAATCAAATTTCTTTGCATCAAAGATTGGGAAAAAGTTCCTACTCTAATCTACAAACTATGCACTAACCGATTAACGTCAATGACCATGAATAAAGCAGGAAAGCATTTCAAACTATTTTCAGCCCTCCAATACATTTGATTGATCTTTTCTGCTTTTGATAAATGTATCCATGCTTTACCAAACCTATTATATGATGACCACGAAGATAATTATCAATACAACTTTCTTTCGTTTGAACGAGGAAACCAATTTCTGATGCCAATATGCTCTGTTTTCTGTGTTAAACGACATGAAATGCCATTTCAGTCTAGTGCTGTAAGGTAACAATCAAAGCTAACGACAAAATCTTATCAAACGTTAACAAGAAACGACAAAATCTTATCAAACGTTAACAAGAAAGGATGGTTTGTACTGCTGGGCTTTCGTTGGTTGTTTGGAGACTTGTGTGTTTGCGTTCCCATTTAATGTCACAGATGATTGTGTTCTTTTGCAGACTGTAATTGAGATGACTTCTTGGATAGCATTTATGCGGGGTTTAACTTCGTATTCTTAAAGAGTATTTGGGACCATTTCGTAAATTTCAATTTATTCACTTCCTCAATTTGAAAAATTTTAAAGAAACTACCTCTTGTTCTTTTTGCGTCAGAAAATTGAATTTAATAAAAAAAATTATTATTATTGATAATGTCATTCTCTTACATCTTATGAAATTGGACAAAACAATTGTAGTATAAATAACGAAAAGGATTCATTAAAATATGGATATTAGTAAAGAATGAGACCTTTAACTTCTTTGAACTAGTACTAAAGTTTGATGGTAATAAGTTGTATAGAAAAGCGAATTTTGTAAACCTTAACTAGTGCTGGTTATCAGTAATTACCAATTAGAGTTCCAAAATAATTAGTAGCCTTGGTACGCGTATGTCTGAAACCAGGTGAGTAAATGCACACAGACTTCTTCATTAGCGTTGATTTCACTTCACTTACACACGCTCTGGTCTTTTCACATGGTGAATTTGATCTTTGATGCCCAATCTTAAAGGAAAGCTCCTGTGTTGTCAACGGTGATAATGATAGATAGAGAATAACACGGCAAGTCGTTTTTAAGAATGCGAACATACAGACCAAAACATATCCGTGAGAGATTGTACAAAAATATTTGTAGACTTGAAGATGATCAATTTTACAGTACAATAGGAATAATCGACCGTTCTCATTCCATATAACCTAAGGTGAATTTAATAAAAAAAATTTGTAAGATGGGAGAGTAATGATCACCCGACTTGACCTAAGTCAAGAAATTTTTTTAAATATACAACTTAAACTTGATGTTGGTCCCAGTAACACCTGACATTAGTAATTAGTTTCGTGATGTACTACAATTGCCAAATGTTGCTTTCGTGCAGATTTTCTTGACGAGGGTCGAACAACAAAAGTCTTATGTTCAGATTCTTCGATCTACTGGAATGTCTCACAATGCCCCACGCGTAGCGTAGTAACAGTCTTATCTTTGAAATTGGACACGCTCTTGTCCCTTTAATGTAAAAAGATAATGTGCTGTTTTTATACGGAAATTGTGTTGGGCTTTTACGTCGAGTTTAACTTGATATTCTTAAAGAGTATTTGTGTCAATTTGCAGTCAATTCACTTCCTCAAAATGATATTAATCATTTATAATGAATGCACTGAGGTAACCAGCTGTTAGCATGTAAGTCCAGAAAATCGCCTCAGAACTATAACCAGGTAAGACGAAAGCAGGTAACACTGACTTGGTCAAAGCACATAGGCTCTAACTCCCTTATTCCCTTGTCCCTGTTTCTAAGCCTGACACCCAACGTTTTTCTTTTTTCCTCGTATCAAATATCTTTTTCAGAAACAGTTGGCAGTTAATTGTCCATGGTCAATGTATGTAGCTGCTTTAACAGTGAAACTCACTTCATAGACGTAGCCAGCTAGCTACATCCAGAAGCACGACATAACACGATTGCCATACTCAAAAAGTTCCCACATACAAACGGGAAGAGGTTGAAGCTGGTGTCGTATTATATTACTTCTCAGTTCTCAACGTTTCTATTACTAACAGCCAAAACAATCGGAGCCACGCGTTTACTTTTTAAAATGTTAAAAGAGAAAGAAGTCCTGCCCTTTAGTGAATGTAAAAAATTGGAACCTCTATTGTCTTAAGTCTTAACGGTCCATTGCATGGGAGTCAGCCATGACGCGGTGAGGCAATTTTTGTTTTTAATGCCCGCCGGACTTTTGTATTTAAATATGTTAGATAGTACTATGTAGTGACAATTTAAGGTATAAAATACTATATAATATGTTAACCATTAATTGGTTTCACACTTGGAAGAATCTTCGAATTTCAGGAAAAGCTGAAAGGTAAGCATTGAATGAAGCTTATATTTCAACTGTTGCATTCGTGTGTTTGATTTTTCTGTCTGAAAAGGAAGACGAGCTGATATATTCGCTTCTTTTGGCCCCGTATCGTATAGGTATCATCTTTGGACATGAATATGATTTCTGGAAACATATTAATGCATTACGCGGTTTTGTTGGTGAAATTGGACTCGATGTGAGATTTCGGAAGTACATAGCACATCGTTTCATGAAAAACGTATGATTTGTTTCATCTAAAAAAAAAGCAGAATTTACATTTTTCTTAAAAAGGAAAAGATTAGGCTAGCCTTTCCCATAATCTGTACAGCGTAAATATAGAAGGCAGTTCGCGTGTTTTAGGCGAAAGTTTCTAGAAATGTAAGGCACTAATTGGATTTAGGCAAAAACTAACTGAAATATGAAAGCAAGTGTTAGATTAACGCGTGTTTAATAACACACTAGAAATTGCAATTAGTGAAAACAAAAATACATGCATGTGAAATTGAAAACCAATAGATCAAACTTGAGTCGATGGAGGCCGGCCGCTTCCGCTTCCACGACCTTGATCAGCTACGTTATATGCAATAGTTGGCAGTTTTAAACTAAAAGACAATCACGTGATTTACTTATTCTCTGAAGTAACTTATATTTTCATATAAATTTGTCACATGCTCGTATGTTATGAAACTTCCATTCCATTTGACTATGTTTTTCCAGAAGAATGATGTAGTAGTCAATAATCAACATCTTTGAGCCAAATTTGGAATAGTCTTCGTATGTATATAATAGATATCCCAAGCCCAGCTTTCCATGTCATCCAACAGATTGGGCATGGGCCTACACTTATATTCAAGTCAGCAATAACCAATCAATTCAAGCCGGCCGTGCAAACGCATCCCCTCTCTCTCATTGTCAAATTCAGTTTTGCGTTTAGAATTAGACGTGAAAACATATGTTTTCACCTTAATTCTTGTCAATTTTTTGTTAATTAATTTTACCGATTCAAGATGAAGTAGTGGTCCATCCAACCCTGCTCTCTATCCGGAGGTAAATTAGGGACCATTTGGGCCGTGCAACCTTTTATGCTTAAATTTGTATAAAGAAAATAAAGATAAAATTTTCTTTATACAAATTTTATCTTTTACTTAAATAAATAAAGTTAAGTTAAAGTTAAAGTTAAAAAATAAAGATAAAGATAAAAATCAAAAATCAAAAAAATAAAAATCAAATTAAAGATATAAATAAGTAACTAAATAAGAAAAAATAAGTAAAACTCACAATTAAAAATAAAATAAAATAAATAACATATTTAATGAGACAAGTACTAAAAATAAAAATATTTAGGATAAATATAAAATAAGAGAAACAAAATGATAAAAGAAAATGTTCAAAAAAATATGAAAAAAAGTTTGTTTAGTGAAAAAGAAAGACCGTTTTATATATGATTCTTTACCCGAATCTTATAAAAAAGGAATGATTTCTCTATGTAAGATTTTCTACCCGAATCTTATAAAAAGAGAATGATTTTTCTATGTAAGATTTTCTACCCAAATCTTACTTCACCAAAGTTTCTAATTAATAGTCAAGTCCTTGATAAGTTTTAGTAAGACCATATCATATCTGATTACCTTTATATAATTCTTCTTAAGTCATCATCTTCTTTTCTTATAAATTTTAAGTTCAATATTCTTGTATATTCTTATTAAAGCGTTAGGATATTTCCTCTTAATATATCTGAATTATTTAAACCTTATCTTCTTCACTTATTATCAACGATAGTCAGTAATAACTTGTCTTTTACTGTAACATTTTTAACCTTTCTTTTACTACAACATTTTTGACCTTTTACTTTCTTGTAAAATTGCACATCTATCATCACAGCATTTTTATCTCTGTCACTATTAAAATATTAATCAATTAATTTGATGAAGTGTGTAATTATCCAAATAAATTGGTTTCACATTTAATTTGATTTTTTTAAGCACGTTAACTTCTACAAAAACTGCAAAGTAATTCCAAAAGAGGTGGTTTCGCCCAAAGAGAAGTTTGAAATGAGTTGGCTTTGAGGTGGACGACAATGTTACTGTAATTGAGCAGTTACATTCAACGCTGACTCTGCCTTAAAATCTTACGAAAATTGGGTTAATGTCTAAGTGAAGACCGACAGCTAAAATAGATTGATTTAGATTGTTACCTAACGGTGACACCCCCACGGCCAAGAGCAAAATTACAAGCAGAAGTTTCCAAATAGTCATAAACAGATAAACTGGAAAAGTTGCTCTAATTCTTTTCTCAATGAACAAATTTACCCATGTTAAAGTCCCTTGGACTTCAAGGTTTGATTATGTTATATAATTTGAATTAGCACGGGTCCTGTCGGGATAAATGAATATTTCTACAATGTCTAGCTTATTGGCAGGTGGTATCTGGAAATTGATCACTAGGATATGCATACTACTGGAAGAACCGAAACAATAAAGTGGAAATTAATTTGGATGGAATATACATAGTACATACAGATGCTTAATTTATTACTCTTCGGCTTAAGCTCTATGTTTCATGTCGTATAGGCTAGTGATGTATCTCACTTTAAAATGAAAAAGAAAAGACTTATATATGGTTTTTTTATAAAAATATTCAACGCTATTTAAATTGAGCTTATAACTTGATTTTGAATTAGCAATTTGCTTATTAACTTATTTGAAATACTGATTTATAATTTATTAATATATATTAAATACGAATTTATCCATTTTCAAAATAATAAAGAAAACTTACGCACATAAATAATGAGGAACATGAGCAGTATACGTTACGTAAAACGACAATATCGATCATTCAACCAAAAGACGACGTGAGGAAAAGAGAACTTGCTTGGCATCTTCCGGTTCAATGAACAAAACGAGGAGCCTAAGCCTTGGTTTGGAGTATTTGGACGGCAACTTGAGAGTGAACTTTCTCGGTTTCTCCACTTCCCTTGGTTTCAACTTTCAAGTTTCAACCCAACCAAAGCACCCAAAAACCGAACGTAGCAAAGCAAACGCGTAGACCTTTCTCCACAAAGTCAAATTCTCAAGAGTCAAAAGGAAATAAATACCCAGACATTACCCAACTCTATTAATACCCCTCAGCCCTCTCTCGCCAACTTATCTCTACAACTGAGAATTCCACCCACCAACACTCTAAAACTTCTCCTCAACTTATTGGTTGTGCTCTTACTGCAACCTCGTAAAGTAACGCTTTTGGTTATTTGGTTGGTTGGATACATCATACATCATACCTATAAATATAACACCCATCTTCAACTGCCTGCCCTTAACACACTGTGTTTATTATATATGCGGAAGAAGGGAATGAGACCCATTTTCTTTAAGCAATCCCCAGCAGCCTCTCCTCTGGCCTCCCCGCCGTCCCGTCACACCTTCTCCAAAGCATTAATGGACGAGAAATTGGAGACTGCCCAATTTCTCATTTCTAAATGGGACTCATCAGAATCATCTAGTTATTGTAATATATCCTCTCTTTTCTCCGCCCAGAACCGTCCCGAGTCTAAACAGTACCTGAACTCTATTAAACAACTGCAGTCTGTTATGCAGTACTACATCTCTGAGAACCCCACCTCGGAGAAGCTTGTGCAAGGACAGAGACTCATGCAAACTGCTATGAAGACACTGGAGAAGGAGTTTTACCGGATCCTCAAGTCCAGCAGGCAGCATCTCGACCCCGAGTCCGTTTCTAGCCGCTCTTCGAGGTCAAGCGTGTCTGATTTTGAAGAGGGGTCCGAGGATGATTCTTCCTCCACCAAACTGGGAGACGATGTGTCGGAAGTGGAGAGAGCTTCCATGGTGGCGATGTCGGATTTGAAGTCCATTGCTGATTGCATGATTGGGTCGGGTTATGGGATTGAGTGTGTCAAGATATATAAGATAATTCGAAAGTCTATAGTGGATGAAGCTCTGTACCATCTTGGTGTCGAGAGACTCACTCTCTCGCAGATTCAAAAGATGGAGTGGGAAGCTCTTGAGTTGAAAATCAAGCAGTGGCTTCACGCCGTGAAGATCGCCGTCAAGACGCTGTTTTACGGAGAGAGAATTCTTTGCGACCACGTCTTCTCCGCTTCTCTCTCCGTCACAGAATCCTGCTTTATGAACATCACTAGAGAAGCCGCCTCAACGCTGTTTGGATTCCCGGAAAATGTCTCCAAGAGCAAAAAAGCCCCCGAGAAAATGTTCAGAACTCTCGACCTCTACGAGACCATCTCCGACCTCCGGCCTGACATAGAGGCCATCTTCAGCTTCCAATCAAGCTCTGCCATCCGAACACAAGTAGGCAATTCCATGGTTAAACTCAGAGAGGCCGTCCTTATAATGCTCACGGACTTCGAGACAGCAATTTCCAAAGACAACTCGAAATCTGTTCCAGGCGGCGGAATCCACCCAATCACTCGCTACGTAATGAACTACACTGCTTTTCTCGCCGACTACAACGGGCCGCTAACGGACATCGTCGCCGACTGGCCTTTAAATGTGCCGTCTCCGTTACCAGGTTCGTATTTCGGAAGTCCCGAGAGCGACGATAACGTCATGTCGGCGTTCTCCGCGAGATTCGCTTGGCTTATCCTCGTTCTCCTCTGTAAGCTCGACGGCAAAGCCGAGCTTTACAACGACGTGGCTCTCTCGTATCTGTTTCTGGCCAACAATCTACAGTATGTCATTAACAAGGTGCGCACGTCGAGCTTAAAATTTCTTCTCGGCGATGAGTGGGTGACCAAACACATCGTGAAGGTGAGGCAGTACGCAGCGAACTACGAACGCATGGGATGGAGCCGAGTTATGGCGGCGCTTCCGCAGAATGCGGCCGCGGCTATTCCGGTGAACGAAGCTAAAGGCAGTTTCATCAGATTCAACACCGCTTTTGAAGAGGCATACAAAAAGCAGAGTTCGTGGGTTGTTAAAGACTCGAAGCTTCGAGAAGAAATCAAGATTTCGGTGGCCAGAAAGATTGTTCCGGTGTACCGGGAATTTTATGAGAAGTATAGATTGCAGATAAGGAGAGAGATGGGAAGTGATTTAATTGTCCGATTTGGCCCGGAGGATTTAGAAAACTACTTATCTGATTTGCTTAACGCCACGGGGGGTGGAGGAAGTGTTTCGTCAACTTCTTCTTCATCGTCGTTTTCATCACGAGATGGGCGGAGAACGTGAGTCGCCGGCATGGGAGAATAATTTTGGCACGTGCATATTTGTTCATGCCTAGTAAGGACAAAAATGAGGCACGTGGAGTGTATATATTTGGATCGTATTCGTATATGATTCCCTAAGCGATTGTAAAGAAGAATATTTCATCACCATATTCCAAACGAATTGGAATACTTATACATTCTTTGATTTTACCATTAAAAAATTATTATTAATAAATGTTTGTATTAATTATTTTGAAAATTGAAGCTTTCCAGCTATATGTAGAGTGGAGGGGACAAGGAAGCATCATTCATGAATTCATGGAATTCAGGTGTTTGTATTAATTATTAAGAGCTTGAAGTTCACTTTCGAAGTTTAAATTACAAGCTGTCATAAGAATTTGCCGTGAGAGTGTAACTTCCCTACTTAATGCTCTGCAAACACAAATATACTTTTTTTTTTTTGAAGAAACAAATATACATTATTGAAGACAAATGAGTTATAATTTCATATTTACCTATGCCACTTTGAATAAAGCTTCAAACTTAACAATAAAAAGGTTGGAGTAAGCTGATGTGGTTAAGGGTGGGGTTGGAGCACCCTGTTCCAGGTAGGGTGGTCCAGCCCTGTTCTCCTTAATCTAACAAGAGAAAGCATACAAAAAGACCAAAGCTAATCATTCATCACCCAGTAGCCACTAGCGGGGCCCTAAGAATCTTTGTTACTATGCTCACAATGGTCGTTGTCTTATAATATCTTTCAATAATAATTTATAGTTGGATATGCTCGAAACACAGCAAAGGATTTCACTATGCGTAGAAACAGCGGTACACCTAACAACCAACGTCCGTTTACATCTTTTTCATAATGATTACACAATATATACTCTGATTTTTTGACCAAACCAAACGTTCATATAAAAAGTTATAAAAGAACCAAGTCTAATAATAACCTAATTTATAATGTATCCATGTATAAAAAGACATCATCTATTTTGGGGAGATAAGAGATATTGATATGAACAAAAAAAATATCTTATCAGAACTACCGACCCAAAAAGATTGGTTTAATTTTTCACAGCCAAAAAATAAGATAAATTAGATTGCTCATAGATAGATAAAAAAAAGACCATTCTTTTCAAATATGTTTTTGGTACCTTAGGATTTATAGTTATGAAAGGTATTGGAGAGGCCGAAGTGTAGCACCCCCTTACCGTAGGGTATACACCGGAACACCCGTAGGTCATTCCGATATATATCCTACAATAAAGGTGCACTACGAACAATCACTACTGTATTCTACATGGCATCATAATAATCATCAGTATCATAAACAGAAGTTATCAGAAATTTTTGAAACCAAAAGTCTGCTTTCTCATTTCATTTCATAGAAACCATAAATGTACATATCTGTCATTGTTTACTGTCTGTACATTACTCTAAAGAAACCTAATACAAAAAGTCTAACTATGTCATCCTCAAAAACAAATCCCAGCTGACCGACCTGTGAGCCATGACTTCTCTTGCCAACACGATCTACACGGCAGGAAAAGTCCCTCTGAAGCTAGGAGT
>JAOTIZ010000202.1:9687997-9700828 GCA_027123425.1 Erythroxylum panamense | reverse complement strand
GTTCGCCGGCAGCCGGGCCACCGCCTGCCCCTTTCCTTTCAAACACATACGCGCCACACCGCATGCCGTGTCATTTGGAAACTTGATCGAACCGGTTACCTGAACTGTATGTTAATTTTAATTTTGGTTGAGAACATTCATCGAGCAGTTACATTGCGTGATTGGTTGATAAGCAATTCTAATGGAGAACACGAAGCTTTTGCTTTCTTGTCCTTCAGGTCTCACACCTTCTCAGGTTCTCTGTATTCCTCCACTCCTCTCTTCTTCTTTTTTTTCTTTTTATTGACCACCAAATTTGATCTTATTTGCTTCTGGTTCAAGTTATCTGTTATTTTGGATGAATCATACGACAGAATTCCCAATCCCGACTTTGAATTGGAGAACTCCATTGACAAGGTCAGTTAATTTTCTCTATGTAATGCGATCTTGTATTGCCTTGCTGGAGATGTTGGTTTGTGCTAGTTTAACATGACTGTTTGCCCAAATTATATGCTGCATATGTCTTTTTAATGAAATGTGCAGCTGTTTATCATGTTGCTTAGTACTTATAGTGTCAATATTAACTTGGCTTTGTTCCAAAATCAAAGCCAAACCGTCTCCAGTTGCAAATCTACTCCAGTAGCTGAGCTTTTCTTTTCAATGGTGTTTTTAGATATGGGATCAAAGGGTACAGAAGAATGCGTCATTGTACAATGGGAAAAAGTTCCGGGTATGTTGATAACCTTTTTGCTCCTGAGTGATTTTCAAGTGCTCTTTTTATCACTTTTACTGTATCTTAATCAAGCAAAACTCAACATAGCAGGAGGGCCTTGGAATTGTTAGATCGTTTGCACACTGTTTACTTCGTTACTTGTGATTTTTTTCCAGAAACCAGTTCTTGTCTTGCATACAAGTGAATCAAATCAGTAATAAATAGCATTTTAAGTGCAATAGAGAAATGGCCAAGGCTTGCATGTGCATAAAGGAATATTTTGAACTTTATGTCTATAGTTCCATATCTTGCTACGAATTCATTGTTGTTAATATTCTTTTCAGTATGGAGGATATAGCCTTCTCAGGGGAGATGGATCAAACGAAGATTCTCTTGTGTGCCTCCATCTTGGTTTGACTGATTATAGGTCTCCTACTTTCTCTGGTCTTTCAAGCATGCACACATATCTCCATGTGTATACCATCCTAGAAATTTGACATAGTTTTTGCAGCCTTCCTTAAATCAAGTCGACTTGTATGTGCATATATGTGTTTTTGTGATATTTGTCTATATGGGTACATAAATCCACAAATCCTTTCATGGAATATTAACTATTAAAATAATGAGATATGTACTTTAGCTTTTCTACCAATAAAAGTTTGCTTCATGCTACTGATTTTAGATCAGCTTGTCTACTATGCCACTTGTCTTCTGCCTAATAAGTTTGTCATCAGAACAATATTAGTTTTATGGGAGGAAAATATTTATAGCCTGAGTACTGAACTTCCTATTTGACAATGCCTAGTTAGGGTAAACATCTAGAAATCCCTCAGTTGAGTAGGTAGATTTGCAGGAACTAGACAGCAGTGGATTTTCTTGGAGATTCAGTTATAACCAGCTTAAAATGGAAGTTCATTCAACAACTTCAACAAGTCTTGTTTATTCCCCTTTTACTTTCTTCTGTTATTGGTTTGAAATTCTTTCATATTATTTTCTGAATTATTGCTGTTCGTCTAATTCTTGATCCGTTAACTTTGATGATTACCCTAAAAATGATTTCATACAAATCCTATGTCAATCGTCTCCCCTAGAAGGAATAAATGTTCTGTTGTTGATGTCCAGGACTTTTGTTGGAACAAACTTAAGTCCTTCGTGGGAAAAGTTCCTTGCTGCGTCAGAAGGTATTTCTTGAGGCATCTAAAAGTTTACTGGTGAAGATACATTTTAAATGGTTTTTTCAATTGTTTTTCTGTCCTTTTTTTTTTTTTTTGCATTGCTTCCTTTATATTACCAAATTAACAATGCACTTGTGATAAAAATCACCCCTGCTTCTTCTCTTCTCCAAAATGTATGCCAGTTTTGACGTTTCCAATATGTTGGTGATTTTCTGTAGCACATATCTGCCAATTGGTTTCCAACCGCATAGTGATTTTCTGGGCTAGCAGATTAAGTCTACCATTATTTTGTTTATTTTTCTGCAATCATAGTAGTAGTTTTTTTCTCTCTCTCTTTCTTTCTACTTCTTAGTTTCTTTGCTTTTATTCCCTTCTAGACGATGTTATAAAGTGTCAACACACGTCAAGTCCACTAGGAAATGGTGCAGTGGTTGAGACATTGGACAAAAGGATAGTTGTCTTGCAAAGGAGTCAAAATGTTGGGGAATTTCCTGGACATTATGTTTTCCCTGGAGGCCATCCAGAGGTATGGAATCTGGAAGTGTTATCATATGCATCCTTATCCTCAATTTCCACTTAGTTTGAGGAATGATTGAGATTGTTAAATTATAGATTTTTGTTTTGACCTTGGATATTAGCTTCTGGGAGTAGGATATGTCAATTCTCTAACCACTTACTGATTAGAGGTTTCCCATTTCTAGATTATCAAAACCAATTGTTTTTTCCCTTTTTATTTCCTCTCAAAGCAGTTTGTATGTGATTATTCCTCATGTAATATTAATTTCCGGATGGTTGACAGCCTGAAGAAGTTGCAATAGCATCTCACCAGAGTGGTGCAGAACTCATAGATCGTGAGCTTATTAACAATAAGGTTTCTATAGAAATGTTTGACAGTATTCTTCGCGAAGTGGTTGAAGAAATTGGAGTACCTCGTACATCTCTTGTAAGATATAATATCATGGAAGTGACACTTTTTCTTACATATTTTTCTATTGGCATCTTCCATTTTTCATTCGCTGCAAGTAGAATTAGCCAGCATTAACACTTGGGGGCTGCATATTGAAACCAACCATTTTTCATTTGCTGCGAGTAGAATTAGCCAGGATTAACACTTGTGGGCTGCATATTGAAACCAAACTCAATTCTTATGCACTTTAGTTTGAAGACTCGTATAGTTATTGGAGTTGTATCATTGCAAGCGTACCTGAGGTTGTGTTTTAAGACCTGGTTTACCATAACATAATTAATATTCAGATGTATCAGAATGAGATTCTCACATGCAAATGTATTTCCTTGTGCTAGTCTATAGTTGGTTTTCTGGTATAAACGATCTACAAGGCGAGTTAGCCTAATGAAAGGAACCTGCAGCTGGAATGTCATGGTTGGGAGTTCAAGCCTTACTGAGTAAGCTGTTAGGGTAAGGATGGATGCAGGTGGGACTAAGCAGGGGCACTTGCTCCACTAAAAATGATGGAAGACTTACATTTTTCCCTATACATGTACCTACTATTTTATTTTAGTGCCTTTAAAAAATGTAACTTTAGGAAATGGAATGCTTTCTTCTTTGTTTGATAAATGGGTAAGAGGGGGACCCCTTAATCAGTAAGGAAGAGGCACCTTTCTCGCTTGCACATTTAAATGATCCATTCAACATTATGTTGGGACCATACTTTAGTGAACCTCCGTGGATGGTAGTAGATAACAATACTTTGGCCCCAATAAACAGATTCTAGATTCATCTCTTAGTTGGGGTTTTACTTTGTAATGTTATGGCCCATTGCTTTTCACTAGATCAAAAGAATTAATGTGCTTCTTAAAGAAACCATTATTTATTCCTGGTTCAATTACATTTGATTCTGACGTATTATTTAATTGAAAACCTTTATTTATTTTCATTGCTTAATTGTTTACTTCTTTGGGTAATGTATCTCAAATTTTGTTCTGAATTTTTTTTGCAGTTCAGTCCACTTTTTATAGGTTTATCTCGCAGAGTGTTGAATGTTCGACCAACTGCCTTTTTCTTCATCAAATGCACTCTTCCGTCGAAAGACATACAACAACTGTATTCTAGTGCACAAGATAGCTTTGAGTCAACTCAACTCTATACGGTTACAATGGTTAGTTTCAATTTTATGCTTTTAATTTAGACGTACTCCTTATGGTTCAGTTGTTATCAACATTTGACTTGTCGTGTCTAGATGAATAGTCAAGCACTTAGGAATGTGGTGGCAGTTGTGGGATATCTTTGTGCTGAATTTGATCGCAAAGTTGGTTCAGTCAGTCATTTTGATGATAGTGTGGTGGATTACATTGGTAGAGCGCTCAAAACTTGATGGGATAATTGGGATTTTAACAAAAACAGTGCTGGTGATGCATCATATATACTTTTTTTTTTTCATTTTATGCTGATTATTATCTTGGGAGTAGTTGTCAGTGGAAGGAAGGATTAGAGGTTTTGACATTTGAATGATCTTATTTATAATAGATACGAAGATCTCTCAAAAGATTTGAGAGCAATAAGTGTCCGTCCTTTTATTCTCTTTTCTTATAGTTATAGTGCATTAAAGAAAGTTTATTTGTGAGGTGCCATGAGGGAAAAGTATGCAAGGATTGACAGCATATTTCAACAATAGAACTTAATCTATTGATTTTTACTTATTGTTTCCCCAGGCTGATTTGGAAAGCATGGCATTAAAGATGCCTGGCTGCCATCAAGGTGGGTTTGCTCTCTATAAGTTGATGGTAGAAGCTTCGAAGAGTTACGTAATAAGCAATCCCTACCAATCAAGAGTTAGCCATTAAAATGTAAGTTTCTGCAGTCGTAAACATTAGCAGGATGAATTTATGCTCGGTATCTATACGCACTAAAGCAACGGAAAGGCATGTATTCCAATTATTTTTTGGTTTAAACCTTTAGGACATGCAAAACTATCTTATCTTAGAAAAAGCATTCAACATCATTAATTGTAAGAAGGATTCAATTATAATTTCAGTGGTCTTTGTCGTCAAAACTAATATTAACCAAAATATCCTTGCCAATAAACAATTGATTTAAGGTGTGCAGGGGTAATATAATTAATATCGGTCTTAATGGTCATGAAGGTTACTGAACTTTTTTCTTGTAAAAATAAATCAATGCTTTATTGTATGGCGCGGTGCACTTAAAAAGTCCCTTATTGTGAAAACATTCTGGGTGTTTAAAGTTTTTTATCTGATTTTATATTATTGATCAAAATTATTAAATATAGTAATAAAATATTTAAATGTTCAATTTATTATAAAATTAGTTTATTGTTAATCATACAATTAAATCTACATATTAATTAATAATTATATGGTAAATAATAATATATATCAATATTTATTTTAAAAATAAAAAAAATGATGTGTAAAATACACAATATCACCCATATATTCCTCTTTCTTTTTTATATATTTTAAAATTAAATATTGATATATATTATTATCTATTACATAAGTGTTATTAAAAAATTTTATTATACGATTAGTAATGATTAATTTCATAATAAAATAAATTTTTATTATTTTTAATAATTTTGACTAATATAATAAAACTAGTAAATATTATTAATTTTAAGTATAATTTATTTTTACTGTATTAAATAAATTATTAAATGATATATTTTAAATACATTATTTAATAAATTCACGATTTAAATTTCTTTTAAATATTCTTAGCAAAGTAATCGCCAAAAATGGACGATTGCTATCTGCAGTTTCTTTTCAATAGATTGGCAGAGACAAAACATAAAGCTACCATAGGTAGTCCATTCCTAATTATCTTATGGTCGCATTACTAATACTATTGTCCACAAATCTGATTTTAATGATGAATAAGAATAACAGAAGGTTGGGTCGAGCTCAGACGAGGTAAGATTAAGGTTGAGGCCTGGACCCAACCCGATTGGGCCATATGGGTGGGAGCCAGGGTCAAAGCCTAATTGGGTTAATTAGGCTTGAAGCTTGGTTGGGCATGGATAGGGATGATTTTTTCTATTTTTATTTTTTTGAAATTTTTAATCAAAATTTATTTAATTTAAAATTTTAAAGTTATAAACTCAACTAATTAAAATTACAAATTTTAATTGACTAACCAAATTTAAGTTTTTATAATAAATGAACATATAAAATGTACATATGTTAATAAAACGTACATATATTGGTAGATGGGTAGTAAAGAAGAAAAAAAGATGACAGACAGGGAAGTAGGGCAGTAGGATGAAAGTTCAAATCTTCTGTCCAATTTTATGATGTCTTGAAAAGGTGTCGTGCAAAAGGGCCACTTGACGAAGGGGTGGCGCAGGGAAGGGACAACAGTGAGAGCAAGAAAGAGGAGGAGGTCGTAAGGGCACAGGAAATTGGGAAAGAAGGGAGGGCGTAAGGGTGTACTAACATAGGGCAACTAGGGAACAATTAAACAACAAAGAAAGAGAAGGGTGGAGGTTGGAGGTTGGAGGTTGGAGGTTTACGTTAAGCCTAGACTAAACGAAGTTGTTTTGTCAAAAGCGAATTAGCGAGACTCAAAAATGACGTAGTTTTGTTTTAGTTGTCCGAATATGAGACCTGATCAAATCACAATTTTTGGGCCAAAGATCAAGTCAATCTAATTTTGACCCGTTGATCTCGAGCTGAGCCAAAACAGACCTTGGCCCAAATGCCAACTCTACAGATTATTTGTCTATGTACCTTTGGTATGTCGTATCATGTGTGTGGTTCTAAGCCTAAAGTTCTCCTAATGTCTTGGTTTTCCTTCAGGGGACTCTCCGGTCATTTTGAGGCCGAATCAACCATGTTTTGAATACACAGTGCACGTGTGGTGATGTGCCGTCTACCTAAAAAAAGTTACATAAAAAGGCTGATTCATTGTCATTGGCTTTTTGTATGGACAACGCATGTGACTTTCAATTATAGTTTTATTAACATGTTTGTGCTGTGCTCTTTTAAGCTGGTGGTGCTTCTTCAGGATCTGAGAATGCTAAGCTACTTTATCAAAAGTAGCAGGTTATTAAAGTGCGAATTCTGTGGCTCAACACTGTCGACAGTAGTACATATATTAGCGAATTGGCGTATCTAACTTGTTCCTTCCTTCTATGTGAAGTACTTGCTAATCTAATTACTCTAATGAGAATTCCTGCCTCACCTCTCATCTGCTTGCCCACTATTGATATAAAGTAATGTTTTGCTTTTCTGGGCTGATTTTATCATCTTTTTGGTCAGGTGTTTCAAAAGTTTATCGTAGGAGAATATGCTTATTATATATGAAGCGAAAGACCCTTACCTTACCCTTGGCATATGACATTTATTTAATGTTGACATTTTACAGCAATATATGACCAAAGCACAAGACAATATCAAACCAAATAGCAACCGTTTAATTTTACATCCTAACGAAATGTGTTTTGTTCTATGACTGGTGAATTAAGCTGATCGACGTAACGACAGAAGCCACCACTTTCTTTTAAAACATTAATCCTGAACATACATAATGCGACGTGATTCTATTCTACCACTTTTCTTTTAGAAAAGTAATCGTCATATTGTTATAAAATAGAGTAGATAAATAATAATGAAAATTGATAATTTGTTCGATACTTGCCAAATAATCGAAATGGAGGGAAGACGACCCTCATTTCTTGACAGTCTGGTTGAAACTTATGAATAACTCAAAATCATGACAATCAAATCCAATGAAGGAAAGTCAATATTCGTCATAATTGATGCCAACGTGTTCACATATTGACATACGATCTGATGATCAAAATTTTCAATCATCTGAAAAAACAAATAATGCATCAAAACAATTCATATTTGGACATTTGGAGACTTCAAGTAGAATACTTTCCTTACTCCCATAAATAAAAAAATATTGTGACTTTATTTGAATTTCTTATAAATAAGAAAGGAGTTGTATACAAAAAAATTAAATGTACATACAATACATTTTTAGTTTTCTAACTTAATTTTAATTTTATATACATATTAAATGATTTGATTTTGAGTGTATTTTGAAACTTAAAATTGATTTTATACATGTAAGCACGAGAATCAAACCAAAAAATGATGACTTTTTTTTTTTTGGTGAAAAGATGGGGCATAGCCCAATGCATTAACGGAATAAAAAGTTACATTGAAACTAATCGGGGTACGTTGGCCCCTATAACATCACCAAGAATCATGTAATCAAGCTCGCGAGGGCAGTTGTGCATCTAGTGCACTCCCAAAGGATAACCTAGTGCAATATTAGCTAGCCGATCCGCACATTAGTTAGCTTCTAAATAAATATGTTGCATCTCAACCTGCCAGTCTCTACGTAATAAGTCGTAAATATCTCGAAAGAGGTTTAATTTCACATATTTAGTGTGAACATTAATTACTTTTCTTTACTTAAGGGTTTGAAAGAGGTTTAATTTCTGCTTTTTAGTTGTTTTTCAAAAGTGTCTTCAAGTACCTATTTATAGAAAATTGAGGACATCCTCCTTTTGTTCCTCAATCTTCTCGTTAATTTTTGACATCCTCCTTTTTCAAGCATTGTCATGTATCATAATTTAATTAGATGTAAGGGAATTGTATTATGCTTTTTGTTTTTTTCGAAATATAAACAATAATACATCGAGAAAAATCAAATAGTATATCTATGCAAAACTTAAAATCGATACATGTTACTCAAACAAATCGACCCGTATCTTAAATGTTTCACGAATGAGCGAGGTTATAAATAATATATATATATACAAACTCTGAATCACATAACATGGCACATCATATGTAATTATGTACATGGGTAGTAGTGCACATGAGCAAATGAGAATGAGAGATTCCAAGCGAGAACAAGGTGCCAAATGTAAGACAGAATCATCAATCAACATAGTTTTTGGACGCCAAAAAATAGAAAACACAGGAAAACAGGAAATCCCCCGCCAGTTATGGTCGGCTATGGTACAAGTCAGGGTTGTCGTTTTTTGTGTGTTGTTTTGGATAAATGCGTAGAATATCCATGTGCATGTATATATCATCAGTGTCCGTCGGGTGTCCACTTCCCTCGTTTTTACGTACGGAGGCGCGTGACTTGCATGGAAGGTTTAGGTACTGCGCCTGGGATTTGTTATGTGGTGGATCGTGCCTCGTCCTATCTTCCAAGCTTGGCTGGATAGAACGTGGCCGTGACAAGTGCATGTCCAACATAACTATCGCGGACCCCAGGGCACAGCCGACTGGTACGCATATCATTATCGCCTCTTAGTCAACTCATCTCTCGTAATAGCATGGTTTTGCTTAATCACGTGAAATTCTTTGTTTCGTTTATGGTATTCTAGTTTTATGCTATCCATACATTTATGTTAATTTTCTATAAATATATAACATAAAATATCATAATCAGAGTAGTCTGTCTGTTCCTAATTAATTGGGTAATAACGTAGTTAAGGACAGCTTCTTAATTTTCGGCTGACATTAGTAGCAGCCAAGAAGTCAAAAAGTAAGGAAACAACCCCATCCAGCCTCTCCTTGGTTTCTTCTTTCTGTTAAACATAATCTCTAGATTGCTTTGGAGTATTGCTGACAATTATTGACGTGACAAACCCTATTTAACTTCTATTAAATATCTACTATTCTTTAGACAATTGAATTTGAAAGTTCACAAGATCAACAAAAGCGTCTTAAATTGTCTTTTTTTTTTACTTTATTCAGGGACGTTTATTTTATATGAGAATTTAGTCTTTTTCATAGATATTTAGTAGTTTTATTAAATCGTACTTTAATATTTTTTAGATAAATATTGAAATTTACCAAAAATATGACCTATAATAATAACTTTAATGTACTAAGATTTAAATAAAAGATTCATCATAAAGAGATTCTTGTAATATTTAACACTTATTTTTTAAAAATTTAGCTTGATTTAGTAATTATTATTATTATTGTTGTAATTCCACCTCCACCACCACCATCATTATCATTATTATTGCTATTACTAATACTACTAATATTTGCATTATTAATATTACTGTTAAATTTTCTACTTCTTTATTTTTTCTTCTCTCTCTATGTGGCTTTTTCTCTTTTTATGTGGGTCATTTGAAAACAGACTCTCTAGTAGATAGGGATAAGGTTACATACTATTAGATCTTTCTATACTCCGCGCGCATATCAGCAAGATTCATAATAAGTGGTGTTGTTGTTTCTTTAATATTTTTTAGGAGTTATTATTTCTATTCTTTTTGTGGAAGTTATGATTCACATTTATACTATTGAAAACTATGATAGAATTATTTTGTATAGTTTAATATCCAAATTTATTAATTAAAAGAAATTAACGTATGGATGGAAATGCAGCAGCGGAATGAAGCTTTTTTTATATAGATTAATAACAAAATCTCTCAAATTAAGACAGATTACTTCTAAAAACTAAATAAAATTATAATTAATTTTCATTGAAAGGCTTGACATCTTGTTAAATACCGTATGTAATTCGGTTGAATTATATGTATTTTAAAAAAGAATAATTTTAGAAATTGATGAATGAGAACATTATATGTAAGGAATAAAGAAAGTGCGAGTTGTTAGTGGTATAGTGGGAAAAACTATAATTACTAGATAGAAGAAACATGATCGTTCGTCATCTTTGGTAATAGTACATAGTGAACAGTAGGGAGGGAAGAATGGTGGATGGTGACGGTGATGGTGATGGTGGGTGGGAGTTGGAGATTTTCCAAATCTGTATAAATTGCTTGTGGATCACCTGATAAAATGCTGTAAAGGATTTGCTAGATTTTCCTCTAGAGCTTAAGCTAAGTAGTTGAACTTGATTGTGGTTGACATTGTCATTCTCCAACATGTAAGTCTTAGTACGATTATTGTTTAATGAATTCCATCTATAACAATGACATGACAAACCCTGAAGTTATGACTATGGAGATCATTTGTTGATTGTTATTAGGAAATGAACAATAATATCAACGTTTCGAGGTAGGTAACTAATTAAACAAATGTATTGAAAATTAATTTAATAGTCAATATATAAATTTACAATTTCTGTAAGCCCTTACATAATTTAATTGCGCAAGGAACAAAATCAACAAATACATAATGCTACAAAGTAATGTGGATGATATGATGCCACGAGTGGAATACATCTAAAAAATGGCAACTGGTGTTAAACATTTTTCCAATATGGCAATATCCCATCTCACGTGGGAACATATCAATTGTACCAATTTTGTTGTTTCAACTCTTTTCTAATCATCTTATATATATATATATGTGAAAACTGAAATATGTGATTTTATCTTATCTTACGTGCCCACCTTTTTAAATTTCGTGAATCAAAGGGCAAATTTGATGAATGGTCTTAAAGTTGACATTTAATATTGCCTGGTTCGGCTCATTTAGGTAAATCAATATCATTTTATAAAAAAAGACATTAATTTTACATTTTATTCAAAAAACAGCTCGGATTGGGTCAAGTCTAACTCAGGCTCAAGCTAAGACTCAAGCTTAGGTTGAGTTCGACTCGATCGAGCCTCAGGCTAAGCCAAGGCCCTAGTAACAATTATTAAGCTTAGGCTTAGGCCCGATCTAACCGCAAGTTGGCCAGGACCCAGCAAAAACGGTCAGGCTGGTGTTTGAGTCTAGGCGGACCCAACTCGGCCCAGCCCATTGCTATCGTTAGATGGTCTTTAAGTTTTAGCTTATAGCTTATTACATTTTTAGTTATGATCCACCAAAGTCCTTGTTATTTTTCTTACTAAGAGCCCTTTATCTTTGTTAAAAATATTTTATAATATTAAAATACTAAAAGAACTTTTTATTAAAGTTTTATTGCTTTATTTTAATAGAATTTAATATTAAAATAAGGTCATTATCAAATGACAAATTTGAGTTGTGCCAAAAATATGCCTGATTTTCAAAGTAGATGGACTCATCATTTATTATGTTATAAGGTCAATAGAGGACAAAACAGTATTAAGTGGTTTGGTTTTCTAAAAGAGTCTCTTGTAACTTGAGATATTCAATAACTTGTGAGAGTTGAGTTCTCCATCACACCAATAGTTGATACCAATCAAGAAAGGCTTATAAGAAGGAACCTCCATTTTTCCTATTACATAAGTGTTGACATATGCTTAAGGGAGGAAGAGAGACAGCACAAGTGTATAAGTGGAGAGTGCCTATAAGTATTGAGAAATCATTGCTGCATATTATTTTGGTTGTATCTCACATTCCTTTCCAATTGTTTTCAATAATTCATAGAGATCCTTTGATTTAAGTTTAGTAGTATTAACACCAATCTAGGATCTATAGCCATAATCATCTTCATCATGTTTGGGTTAGATCTTCTTTTCAAGTTGTCACTTGGATCTTTCCTTGGACTTTATGCTGAGCTCTCCCTTCTATCTATGGTGGGACATAATCTTTATCTTCACTATTAGAATATTCATCTATCCAATATTTACAATTTGAGTCATACATAGATAGATCTACATTCCAAATGAAATCTCCATTAATGTGACTGACTTGCTTAATAGTTAATCACATAATTTTAAATTGAACTATCTTGATAATAATTAAGAACATATCTTATTTAAATATTTTAAATACTACACACTATATTTTTAAACAATTTTAAATAATAAATATATTTTTAAAAATAAGTATAAAAGATTCTTGTAGGTTCATCAATAATCATGTAAAAATATTTTGAATTTTAAAAACTCCTTATTAAAAAGTTTGAAATAAGTCTATTTATTATTGTTAAATTTCACTAACTTAATATTTTTAGAACACGAGGACAGTAATGTCACAAGAAATAATCTAAAAAATAAATCACAAAGGTGGTATATATTAAACATATTGATTTTATGGTTTATCATTTTTACATGAAATTAGTTATATTAAAAAGATAAATCAATAAAATTATTAAAAAAATTTGCAATTGTATTTATTAATAAA
>JAOTIZ010000202.1:9651405-9682619 GCA_027123425.1 Erythroxylum panamense | reverse complement strand
GTCTCATTCTTGGTCTTCTTTCTTCTAAGAAAATTCTCCTCCAAAGTTTTCTTCTCCTTTCCCACCAAAGGATCTTGTTAACCAAGTTATCCAAGAAGAGCAAGTGGTAGATTGGATTGGTCGAGGATATATTATCGAGAAGAGGAAGCAATAACAAGAAGAAGAGGATACATCACTTAGCAGAGGATATATTACCGAGGATAGGATAGCGAAGTGATGAGTTAAAGCTATAGCGAAGGAGTTGGTAATATAATCTCTATCTTGTTTATGTTTATTATTATCCTTATATCATATCATGTATAGATTGGCATAATGATTTGGATATATTACTTCCATTGCAATTTAGATTTCTAAAACGTTTTGAAATCTATCATTTCTCCAAATATGGCAAGCTTTCTTTTTCTGATCCAACAAAATCTCTCTTCGAGTTATTCCCAAAAGTTGTTGATCTAGAAGTCCTCTTCAAATCTATCTTAGAATAACCTTAATCTGAAATCTTTAGTGAAAGTTATGCCTATTGTCCTAAAACAGGTATAGTTATAAATTGTGGGCTCATCGATGCTTTTTTATAATACATTTAAGCTTGAATGGAACTTGAAATGTACTAATTAGAGAAAACACAAATCAGTGACATGTTAGGGTGACGATTGAGGACATAAACATAAGAATGGATTGTCGTATATTCATTGATCAAATACAAAATTTTTGGGATGTTATGATAATAAAGATGAACTAATGATGGTTTTTGAGATTCCATGGAAATAACCCTACAGGGTAATATGCTCACGTTTTATGACTCTATAGTTGAACTCTGAAAACGGGGTCCAACATTCAAAACTTGCTTTGAATCGGTTTGAGTCTACTGGATGCATGCTTAATAGAAATGATTAACGCCCTTTTTCTAATAACCCTGGGCTTAAATGACTGACCCTTGTTATTATCCCCTGTTAGCCTCATTGAGCCTTAACCCTTTTGTTTCTTGAAAATACCTCATATTTTAAAAGCCAAAACCTCATTAACCTACCCATTCACAAGCCTAGTAAAGGATTAACTGATGTGCTAGTTTAGGATTTTTGGTACAAATTTTTTCTTTCCAAGATGAATTGAGTTTTACTTCTAGTCTTTTATCACATTATATCTAGTTGCTATTTTGTTTGTTGGTTCTTCAATTATATAAAAATAAAGAAATAAAAAGAAAAAAGAAAAAGGAAGAATGTTTTGGTAGCATGGATAAGTTCAGAGTAGTAGTATACTCACATTTGTATAACTTACAATATGTTTCACATCCCTTTGTTCACTTATTACTTTATGCATGTTTGTGTTAAATCCTTTACGTCTTTTGACCCACCTTAACCCTTACCACATTACAATCCAAAAAAATGCACTTTTGATATATTTATTAATGTAATCATTGTAGAGTAGAATTGGTATATTAGTAAGCTTATAGTAGTGTAGTTTCCCATAGGGATCTTGAGCAAAACACTAACCATCAAACACGTAAGAGAAATGAGTGAAACTGTGAGGAAGATTCATTTTGTGTTTATACTTATCTTTGAGTGATGGTGCCATAAATTGAGTTTGCTTATGTACACTAATGAAAAGTAGTCATGATATATGTAATAGCTTGATACTTGAGTTGGCTAAACTTTGAGGGATTGCATGCTTTGATCTTTATGAAAATGGAGGGATAGAATTGATTGGTTGTGTACTTGTGTTTGATTTTGCTTAAGGACAAGCAAGGATTTAAGTATGAGGAAGTTGATAGTTATGCATTAGTATGTGTTTTTCTAAGTATTTGGTATGTGTTTCTTACATGATAGGTTAGTATTATTATGTTTTAGGACTTGTTTTTTGTGTTTTTTTTATTTTGATCTTTATGGTTGTTCTTTTGTGTTTGATATTGGTTTAGATTAGGAATTGATCATTTTGGTGTAGGAATGGAGGGTGGACACTTTTGTAATTGAGCTAGGGACCAAGAGAAGAGAAGAGAAGAGAAGAGAAGTGCAGCAACTAAAAAACAAGAACGCACGACCGTGAAAAAGGGCATGTTTTCTACGATCATAGGAAATCTATGGAGAAAGTTTTTGTTAAGTTAACCCACGAAAGCATAAGTATAACTCCCATGATCGTGGAACTGGAAGTCGAAGAGACACAAGGGTTTAATGTATTTTTTAAGGTTTTGGTGACTTTATAAGACATAGAATCCCAAGAGCTATCGAGTGGTGGTAGAACTTGCTTCCTAGAGCCAAAAGATAGGTTTAGAGCCTAAAGATAGGGGGAGATTAAAGGTTTCATTCCCGACTAGGCAAAGAACACCCCGTTATCCAAAATTTTCAAATTGGGCAAAGAAGAGAAGGAGTTACCTTGTCCAATCTTATTTCAACTTCATTCTCTTCTAGCATGTTTATCATGGATTATTTGATTGTTGGGAATGTTATGGATATTATGATTGGCTAAAATAATTTTTAGGCTTTATCATTGAACTATTTATGAACCTTTGGTTATTGATTTAATGATATAAATGTTCGTGTTATTTATTGTGCTTAAACCTTATAATAAATCGAGAGAGTGAGCTTGGTAATTTGTGTTAATTGTACAATAAGAGTTATCGATTAATAAACCTATAAATAGCTAAGTTATTGTTTTATTAAAAAGAAATTTCAATAGATCAATATGATGTCGATAGGATAGCTTCATATCTAGTTGAATGTTTAGGAAAGGCTTTGCACATCAAGAGATCCCACAGTTATTTCTAATTTATTTAACTAGTGATATTTAGTTACAACTTGAGAGAGGGTAGCTAGAATTTTAGGAAATCTTGGGCCAAGCATAAATTGAATCAATTAATTAGAGGGGAGTAAATAGGGATAATGACAAGTCCTAATATTTAATCTTGATTTTCTCCAAGTCTTAGTTTACGATTTTGGTTTGCGTTATTTCTTGTTACTTTTAGTTTATTTTTATTTTACTAATCCTTTTAAATTCAATTGAAATGATTTCTTAAACAAAGAACAACCTGAATTAAGTGGTGCCTAAGCATAATCCTCAAGGGATCAATATCCACTACAACCCGTATACTTTCGATTTTAAGTGTAAGATTAGTAGTATGTTTTGCATTCATCAATGATTGAATACGAAATCAAACATAAATTAGAATAAAAACAAAATGAAAACAATGGGTTCGTAATTCTAAATCTCCTTGATTGTCTTCTATCAAATGTTCTTACGATGTAGAGGCTTGATCTTGTATTCCGATGTATCTTTCGATGATTTCTTCGTGTTTCCTACTTCTCTGGACTAAAATTGTCCCTTCTGGACCTTTTCCATATTTGGAAATCACCTCCCAAAGTCTCCTTCCCTTATTTTCCTTTGGAACATCAATTTTATATTGAATTATAATTTTTTAGGTTATGTACGATCGTGCATCAGACTGTGCATAATCAAAATTTGTTGTATATCTAAAAAATGCACAGCCATGCACTCATTCCAAATTGCCGATTTATTGTTTTATGCTGCATTTTCGCTTGAATTTTTCTCCTTTAAGTTTATGAAGGCAGTTATAATCTATAAACACACTTGGAGCACATTAAGTACCAAATATATAAAAAAAGTATAAAGTATCAAGCAAAATACATCAAATATCATTGTAAAAATATATTCAAATATCCATCTATTACAAAGGCATAAGATTTAGTGAGTTGAGCTTCTTCTCAAGCAGTAGAATACCCCCATAATTTAGAGAATGGGAAACGAGATCCACTCTCCCTTTACCTATTTATGTTGTGTATAGAGGTCTTTTCAACCATCCTTAAAAGGTATATAGAAAACAACACTAAATTCCAATATCATTATAGATGCAAAGGTACAAAAATATCCCACCTTGCTTTTGCTGATGACATACTATTATTTTGTAGTGCTAAAAAGCAATCCATAAACCTTCTCATGCAAATAATGGAGGAGTTCAAATTAATGTCAAGATTGAGAATAATAGTTGCTTCTACCTATCAACAAATGTCAAGATGGATGTAGCATTTAAAGTAATGGAGATGAGACCTAAACAAGCCAATTTACTCATCCATCAAATACATAGAAGTGTCAGTATCCTTAAAAAGTGTTAATGCTTCTTAATATAGGCCATTGATGGACTCCTACAATAGGAAAATCAACCACTAGTGGAACAGGTAATTTAAATATAACAGAAGATTGCAATTGGTACAAACTATATTGAGTAATTTGGCTACTTGTAGGATTAGCTATCTTTATCTCCCCTAAAGGTATACTAAAGGAGATAGAAAAAAACTAAGGGAATTCCTATTAAATGGCCCAAACCATAACCAAATAAAAGAAAAAGTTAGTTGGAGGAAGATTTGTAAACTAAAAACTAAGGTGGACTAGGGATTTACTCAGCTACATTGCTCAATAAGATCAATCTGGAAAGAAATTATGGTGGTTATGCAGTCAGAAAGAGGATTTATGGGTCAAGTAGGTACATAATATATACATAAAAGGGAATAGCCTGTGGTGCCTAAAACACAAGCAGAATATATCATGGAATTTGAGGTAGATATTATGAACTACGCATTGGATGCAAAACTTGTTAACCCAAAAAATAGGGAATGGATATTCAAAGTTGTTTAAGTAAGATAACTAGCACAACAAGGGTTCTTTATATAAAATTGAAGAGATTCAACATTTGAAACTTGTTATCAATCTATGCATAAAGGTTAGTAAGCTCATCAACAACAATCAATAGCAACGGCCTTACAACAATAGCAGAGGTGTGGAAATAATCATGAACAATTTGCCTACTTGCCAAGAATCAAAATAGGATAAAGTCCACTAAAATACTAAAGAAGATAAATCTTTCAATTCAAAAGCTTGCAGAACATTTCTCCAAAAGGAACTAGCCAACATAGTGAAGTAGAGAAAACTAGTATAGGATAATGATCTCAATCCCTCACTTATCTTTATTCTTTGGTTTGGGATAGTTGGGAGACTCTTAAAAAAGGAGAAAATCAAGTTTTCAATTGCATCATCACATTATGAGTTGTGTAACACCCACCCTAAATTAATGGACCACGTAATGGTCAACTATAGATATGTTGTAAATATCTAGAGAAGAATACAAGGAATACTTAACACTAGGACAGTCTACTCTTGGAATGAATTAATAAATTAGGCAACTACCATAAGGATGGAAAATAAGGCATATCACAAAGCATCAAAAACTATGTTGGCAACAATGGTGTACAACATCTAAAAAGAGAGGAACAATGGAATCTTTAGGAAGGAGGTCAAAAGTAAGGAACAATAACCACTCTATCAGAACATCATCCTCCAATGCAGACTCAACTTGGTAGCAAGAGGACAAGCAGTAAAACTCTCCACAAACATGAGGAAAAGATGGTTATTAGAGTAAAACCATTATAACAAATTGTGTTTAGGAAGCTTTGCTCCATTATATTTTGTTCCTATTGTACTCTTAATCCCTATAAGGTTGTACATACCCATTAATTAATAAATTGCTATTGCATTTCAAAAAAAAGAATAAATTCATTGAACTAGCCCGATTATGAGGATCTCAAATGAAATATTATTTATGGATTTCTTTATTATGATGGTTATATAATTAATTCTAAGTCTTGAGATTACTAAGATATATCATTTGAGAATTATTATATTTGGATGCTACTTACAACCTATTATATTTATGATAGCTCAGTCGATAATACTTGGATTTAATACTAATTATATGGAGATAAATGAGTAAGTTAACAAATAATTTGCTATTTTAAATTAGTTAGAGAGAATATTCTAATCTTCTTAATTAGAAGTGATTTAAGAAATTATTTAGCTAGTGTAAATTGAGATTTGAAAAGGTATTTTTAAATATCAATTACAAATTATTTACAAATTAGCAAGAACAAACATGATTAGATTTAAATAGAGTAAACAATAATTTCATACTCTATGTCTAGTTAGAATATTGGATGACAAAATGATTAAATTATACATCATAGCCATGCATAAATGGGTTGAGTCAAACCACTTTGATATTACTAATATTTGGTTAATTATGACATGTTAAATCTTAATCTACGATTACGCATTATTTAGTTGAATAACTAAAGATAAATTTAAAATAGTAATTTGTCTAATGCTAGTTATGAATTATAATTATGATTAATAATTATTGACAATATATTAGAAATCAATGGGTTATACATAAAGAAAATTTCACATTATCAAGTAAATAATGGAGTAAAAAGACATTGTATTAAAGCAAGTTCTTAATAAAAAAATCTTGCAGATCCTCTCACTAAGTCATTATCTCAAAAGAGACATGACCAATATATAGATAGTTATAGTATTAGATATGAAGGTGATTAGTTTTAGAGTAAGTGAAAGATTGTTAGTTTATGCCCTTACAGTCAAACGATTGGTTGTAATATAATCTATGACACTATTAGTTTAATTAATAAAGGAACTATTTTTCTTTATATATTTGGTTAATTATATTTGATGTTTCAAAACTAAAAGTAAAATCTTTAGAGTAATTCTCATGCAATGAAATTTATTATGATATCATCATTATAAGATTCAATTTGAATTATGTATTATTCTTAATTTATTCCTAGTTATAGTTTCATCAAGATGAGATATTAATGGACCGATAAAACTAGCACACATTATATTCTTTTTCTTATGAAAAAGAGAATTCATCTCATAAATTAAAATATATAGAGATACTTAAGCAAATATATGGATACTTAAGTTTACTGAACTAGCCCAATTACGAGAATCTCAAATGAAATATTACTTATATATTTATGAATTTCCTTATTATAATGGTGATATAATTGAATCTTAGACTTGAGATTATTAAGGTATCTCTTTAAAGAATTATTATATTTTGATGCTATATTTATCATAGCTCACTCGATAGTACGCGAATATAATATTACTTATATGGATATATTTGAGTATATCAATAAATAATTTTTATTCTAAAGTAATTAAAGAAACCATTATATTATTCTTGATTAGTAGAGATTTCACAAATTATTTATCTAGAGTTAATTGAGATTTAAAAAGGCATTTTCAAATATCAATTACAAATTAGTAAGAATGAACATTATTAGATTTAAATAAATTAGATACTAATTTCATACTCTATGTCCAAGTAAAATATTAAATAACAAAATGATTAAATTATACATCATAATCATGCATGAATAGGTTGTGTCATACTATTTTGATATTCCTAATATTTGAGTTATCATGACATGTTACTAGATACTAATTTTGATCTATAATTATGCATTGTTTAGTTGAATAACTAAAGTTAAATTTAAAAGTGCATTAATTTATCTAATCCTAATTATAAATTGTAATTATGATTTATAATTATTGACAATATATTATAAACCTAATGGGAAAAGCGGTTAAAAATAGAAAAAAATCAATTTAAATTAAGTTAAATTTAATTGTAAATTTTAAGAAACTTAAAGATTCAAATATGAAATATATGATTTTATTAAAATTAACTTTTAATTAGAGTTATAGTTATATTTTGATTATAGTTAAAATTTTAATTTTGGTAAGAAAGAGATACTATTGCTTTTTTATAAATATGAGGAAGACATAAGAGAATTAGCACTCTTATATTTTTTTATCAAACTTTTTTAAGTTTTTTTTTCTATAAATTAGTATTCCTATCTTTTCCTCTTAATTGTTCTATTTTTGTTTTTGTTTTGAAGATGCCATTAGAAATTGGAAACGTGAACAACTTATATTTAACAACTCAGAAAAGAAAATCTTGTAAGAATTTTAATTAGTTACAATTTAATTACTTTATTTATAATGTATATTTTAAGTTATTTAATTAAAGAGATTCAATATAATTTTTCGTTGAGCCTCGGAGCGTATCATAGCTAGTTTCCCAACTCAATCCTCCCTTCCCCACAATCCACAATGTGATTAAATCACTGTTAATTTCCAATACAATCCCCCCTTCCCTACAATGCCATGTGTAAAGATTTCCAAGTTATGGTGGGGGGTAAGTTAGTTGTCAGGCGCCATTAATTAATTTGGTAGATGATTACATGCAGGCCTTCTCCACTCCCTGTCCCCGAAGGGAAAGCCTCAAAGTAACTAAATTGCCATACCAAGAAGTCCCTGGTTCTGGTCCAGTGATATATATAGTGAGAACGGAATATAAGATGATGTGCTTGTAGAGGGTTTCCCATGACAATGTTTTGGAAATACCTCCCACGCGCAGTTCGTTCTCAGCTTTTTTGAACATTCTTCAAGTAATTGTCCATCCATGCGTATATTTAATTCGTCTGTTCAGAACATAAGCACGTTCAACTTTAATACGTTGACTACAATTACCGGCTGCAGCATTCCATAATTCTCTTGTTGTAATTAATCCTGTTGGTTTTATATTGTAATGACACATTTTGCTGAGTTTTCTGGGATTCTCAAAGCTCCTTTCAAGACAGGACAGGATTGAAAAAGAAAAGAAAAAGAAAAAGAAAAATTCAAAAGAGAATAGCAACTTCAATAATTATAGCAACATCTGATCTAAGACGACTTTCTTAGCGTGAACTGTTTTTGGTGTGATTAAAGAAGGACAAGGACATATGACCATAATTTATTAATGTGATTCCTTACATGTAGCATGTATTGGCTTTCAATATATAGCTTCGAGTATTTTCAACATCAGATGCTCCTTGAAATGAGGCCACTACGACAAGGACACGTATTCCCACTCGTGCACATGCTCGAGATCAGTAGCCATTGGTCAAGGCCCCATCCCATCTCACAGTAAGAAGTCAACAAAAGTATGTCCACTTATTCAATAAAGATTTGAGGGAAGAACCTAATGAAGATGGATCCTTTAAATGTTTATTAAAATATCAAGGGAAACATATATCCACACTAACGACTGCCAACCTCGGTTTCCTCAAAAAAGCAATCTAAAAATATAATATTCAACAATTAGAAATGAGGAGCTTTAATGGATGCCAGTGCATCAATGCAAATTACCTTAATCTCCCCAATCTAGCACCTGTACCTAGTTAAAATCCAATTACTTTCAACTTCGGGCACCCCATCTAAGTCTTGTCTTATATAAAGCTCCATACCCCTTACTTTCTTCACCACCAAACTGTCCTGATTATCTCTCTCTCCTTCTTTCTGTGAACAGGACATTGCGTAAAGCAACCAGCTGTAACTGATCAAGAGAAGGTTAATTAGCTATGAAGCAAGAGGGTTCAGGCTTTTGCAATCGGCACGTTCGCTATCCGTGCAGATCCTTCCGACGTAGGTGCAGCCGGCTAGTGAAGGAGCAAAGGGCAAGGTTCTACATTCTTCGACGATGTATCATTATGCTAGTGTGCTGGCATGAGTGTAACGACCCTTAATATGCAAAACCCTGTAAAAAAAATTTTGTGGCATGTGTCGCGCCTGTGTGTGCTCATATTAGTTAGATAAAAAATTACGCATAGGAGATTTTCAGTTTTTTAGTATAACAGGAAGATTGTAGCTCATGTGGTGAAAGTTGAACAGCTTTGTTTTAAATGCTACACTTCTTTATAATCTGATAAGATTTTCTTCTTGAATGTACACACCTCAAGATCTTCTTCTATTGTGGCACTAACTTTGTGTTAATTAGATGGAGAAATGTTCAGGTTTTTATAGCTTGGCATGCAGATTTCATAAGTAAAGGGAGTTGATTATTAATAAATAGCATCTCAGATAGTTGGCGTAGAGTTGATCTGGGTTCCTGATAATCAATTGCAGATAGGATCCACATACTTGTTAATGATCCTCTTATCTTACTTCTCTTTTTCATTTTTTTTTCCCACTCCATGATATGACTTGGATAAACACCCATATCCACAGTTCAATCTCAGACAAAAAGCAACAAGCAATTTGATGGTCTTCAATTTTTATTTCCTTTTCATGGTGGAACCGTTAAGAGTAGTTTATGGAACAGTACATGTAGCATCTAACAGCAATGTACATGATGATGGTGCTTTCTGCAAGGTCTTTACGCAATTGATACGATCTTTTCATAAACTTTGTCACAGTCACGTGAAAATTAACATGTAAGATATACAATCTAAAGCACTTCCTTGAAAATCTTTCCTTAAAATGGAAATGACCATCATCACTCAGCTAGTGGGGTAGACTGTAAATTAATTGCTTGTTCTACGTTTTCGTTTTCTTTCTTTATGTCTCTTCTGAAATGGTGGGTTTTGATCAATGGGAGCAAGTTGATTTCAATTAAACCAGCATCACTGAGGTGTGAGGGGGCATTGCAAACTAGGTAGATACATAAATAATAAATAGCTTTTGAAATTAATTATGCGATAAATTATCCTTTGACATGATTACTGCACAATGACCAAATCAAATTAATTTGTATCAATACCATTCATTTTGACTCTGGTAATTTAAATTTTATATAAATGGAAACATTAAATCTTAAAAGAAAATTTTAATGGAAATTTTTCTACATAAATTGATGAAATTTTAACTTAATAAAAAATCTTTTTTATTTTTAAAAATTGATAAAATTTTGTTTCATTTATTACATCGAAATATACTTTAATTATTGTAAGCAAATATATTCATAGACAATTTTTTAAATATATATGCTTTAATAATAAAAAAGAAAATAAAAAATCACTATAAAAAGAAAGTTTTAATAAGGGAAAATCATGTCGTTATTAAAAAAATAGTCCTTTGTGTCTTATAATTACTAAATTTTCTTATAATAATTTTATTGTTATTTTATATTTTATTGATTTGGGTTAAAATTGAGTCTTTATTTATCACTACTTATTTAACGAAGTCGAAAAAAGAACACAAGATTTAAGAAAATTTGGGTGAAAAAATAGTAAAGAATAAGAGAATTAGGGAGAGAATGCTGAGGTAAGCCGACAAAGGGAATCTTTGTAACAGCGTCGTATCGTACGCACTTTCAACGTCTGCACCGCTTCTCACTCCCTTATCTCATCGCCTGAGGCCTGTGCAGTTAAGTGGGCCTCGAACCCCCTCGTGCGGATTCTCTCTCTTTTCACTTTTTAGTTTTACTTTTCTTTTCTCAACTGGCTCGGCTCAGGCTTTGGCTTTACTTACAGCTGAAATTGTTTCGTACCTGTGTTTGCTTTTCTTTTAATTCACCTGCACAACAGTATGAAACACACCTCAAGGTCTCACTTGTTAAGAACATCACTCATCAAAACAATTAATTCAATCATATGTCAGAGCTGTTTCAGATTTCACAGATGGCTGATTGATTTGTTGACTGGATGACTCAACGAATTCCCATGCAGGATACTGAAGTTGTAGTTACGACCAAATAATTACTCCTTTTCATGGATTACTGCGTACAAATTATGCAGGACTCGAAATGAGCAGAGCTCGGAGGATGTCAGAGGGGACCATCAGAAGGTGTGTCGTGAGTTGGTCTAATCAAACCACCTCAAGTGTTCTACAGAACAAGTCTGCATCGCCCATTTCTCAACTTTCTTTCCGTGACTTTTTCTCTATTTCGCGTTTTTTCGTTGTATCCTATTCCCATACAGTCTCTGGTCAGTTTCTGGTTTTAGGTGTATGATGGAAAAAAATCTGTCAAAAGAGAAAAGAAGATTATGTTTTGGCGTGCAAGATTATACTTGTATTAGTGTTGGAACATGAGATTAACGTTATTTAATCCTAAAATTGGGTTCTAGGGCAAGTATGGCCACCTACAAGCGACGAATTTTCCTGAGCATGTGCTCTGATTGTACAAACGTTAGATCCCATGAGTTAGCAACAGGGTAGTTGAGAAATTAACCATCTTAATATGCCCCCATTTTCAGTAACCATTGGACCCATGCAATAAATCCTTCACGTTGCACAAAAAGGTTTACCGTAAATGTACTGGAGAATCATGTTGACGGACTAAACCACCGGACCGGAATACCTAATTACCTTTCATAGCCTCTTGTTTTAGGAACAAGATTCTCTGTACAATATTACTCTTTCTTATTCTGTCTCATGAAATCTCAACCATTTATTTTATAGGACCTACGCAGAATTCAAGCGGGACCTACACAGAATTAACATAAATAAACGGCTGAAATTTATTGGATACAATAAGACACCATAATATTAGACAGAAGATCTGGACTCATTATTTCGAGAATTTCGACCACACTTAATCAAAGAGCAATGTCACGTAACTACTAAACCAGCTAATTGCTACTTATGTACGCATTCCTTATGTTAACAAGTTTATCACAGTTATTTTCTAGCAATTCGTACAAAATTTGGTGAATCTTAATCACTTTTCTGTATTGAACTATATATGTACTACCCAAGTGTAATTATCCTTTTCTTAACTCTCCTTTTCCTTATAATTTTAAATGGACGGATATATATAATCTTAATTGTGTTGTGTCTATTTGTTTGTAAAAATATCTAAGGTAACGTAAGAAAAAACTAAAAGAAAGAAAACAAAAGAGCTGAAACTCAATAGTTCAGTTCAATTCAGTAATGTCATTACTGCGATTGCTTAGCGTTTTTGAAGTGGCCCATCAAACTTTGTAAGTACAAAAAATGCGTGCAAGGGGGTGTGGGGGAATGGCTATGTTGCCCATTTATGGACATGATGGATGTCTACCTCTATCTAGATAAGATAGTGTTTCTAACATTAATCATAAAGGCCATCTACCCCACCAAAATTGAGGTTAAATGTATCTTCAAAATCAACGCGCAGCGCAGATAGTCAACATCCAATTGCATATTTCAAGATTGTCATAATGTACAATATGTGTGCCAAGAATAGGAATGGAACATGCACGATCTCTAATGCTTAATAAATTCAAGTGAAAAAATATAATCCCAGGCTTCCGCTCTCATTTTGAGTGATGAACTAATGGCGACGGATACTTTTAATCTTGCCTGATAACTAAGTTACGAGTTATGATACACATACGAGACAAATTACTGCTTGCGAGCAAACATAAATATGATAAAAGCAATAGATTCTTTTACAATTTTGAATGTAGCAATCTGGTGATAAAGTTTAAGATTATCTGCTACGCGGAAAAATATGAAATGGATACATTGTCACCTGGATCTGGACCAAAGCAATCCAATTAGATGATTCAATTGGATTGCTTTGGCTGCCGGTGGGATAAACTTCGACTGCTATATTAAGAGTAAGAGTAAAAGTTCCAATTTGGCTCATGGGTTTAGGGAAGCAGGAGTTTGGGAGTCCAGATCTTCTGTTTAATATTATGATGTCTTATTGTGTCTAATGAATTTCATCCATTTGTTTATGTAGGTACTATATAGGTCCCGTATAGGTCACGCAGAATAAATAACTGAGATTTCATAAGACATAATAAGATAGAGTAATATTGAACATGAGATCTTGTCTCGAAGTTTGGAAAACGTAAAAGAATTGTACGAAAGAACCGGACCGTAAGTCGTTAGTCGGTACAACTACGAGCGTTCTTGATTAGGGCCATGTATGAGCACAACGCAAGACTCGGATTGCGATGCGATCATGTTTAGGATCACGCACACCAATTAACTACAGCTAGGAAAATGGGTTGGGTGCGAGTGTGACATGACAAGTTCAAATGTTCTCAAATCCTTATGAATGCCGCGGGCCCCAATATCTCCAAACTTCAGGTGGGACTGTCCCCTAGAGGTTGCTTAGTCCTATCAAATGCCCCAAATATCACCCAAACATGAAAACATTTCCACACTTGAAAAATAGCCTTTGGCTTAAGCTAATGGGAGACTTGTAATCCTACATACATTAGCAACTCTGGCAACATGCCTGTCATATGGCGTGGTTTCAGTGCTGCCAAGTGCCATGCTCCAAATGCAAAAGCAACCCAAAGGACTGGTAGCAGATGAAGATGAAACCACCCAGCTTTCTTGCTCAATGCATAGTCAATGGATTTGACTTCAAACCTGCTCCTCTCAAATCTCATCTCATTTACATATTACTTTGATCACCTCAATGCACATGTAATCTTAAATCTATCTATATATAACCGTGTAAACCAAAAGCTATTGGTGAGATTAGCGCCCACATGATCACATGCAATCTTTTAATGTGACTAAGTGATAAATTAAGTGAGATTAAGGCATCAACCGATTGGGAATTCATGAAAAGATTGATTGTCATTGTGACAAGAATTAAAGCATATCAATAAAATAAGGACGTTTTCTGAAGAGATGAAGTGGATGTAGCTTCGTTTTGTCCACGCCAAGTACAATGGCAAAGACATTTTCTTGTTTGCAATCCACTAAAGTCGCTAGTCTACAGAAAAGATTAAATTTAGCGACTTTTTAAAAAAAAACATTATTACATATCTATTGTCCTCGTGCTATGTGGGTAATATAAATAAACAAACTTGGAAGCTAGCCCAACCCCACTTCTGTTCTTTTCCTGGAATATGGAGGAAGGTCGATAGACTTTATATATTCTTGCACTTGTAGGCTCAAACACAAGTGGACAGCCTGAATCTTAAAGGAAACATGGCCATATGATCTATGGGATTAAGGAGAGGTTTTGTCCGTGAAAAAATGATCATAAATCGCTGTCAAAACCATTTCTGTAAGTCCTTTCGATGAACCTGAAATCCAAAATGGTACGTTTCTTGTTCAACAGCCAAGAGCAATACCACATGTATCCAGAGTCCACACCTTAGCCTACGCGACACCTTAGCATCCTTTCACATGTTTCAACAATTCAATTGCATCGTCACAATCGCTAAGTCTTTAAAGTCTGTCTTTTTCCTAGTGCAGTGTTTGAGCTAGCTAAAACAGTGCAACTTCAAATACCAATCTATTAATTCGTATTATTTTGTCGTGCAGTAAAAAGTTAGATGATTCAATTCGTTCCTCACTTTGTGGTCAGGTTGAGGTTCAATAGGTTGCGACTTGCGAGCAAACTCTATAAAAAGTCTGATCCTTAAGACATAATCGGCTACAATAGATCAATGTTTACTGTACTTCTAAGCAAAACATTGGCATTGCAGCTGTCAGCAATGGTTGTCAACCCGTACAATACTATCCAGAAGGGACTTGATTTTCTTCTAGTGGGTTAGTAAGACAAATAGCAGCTCAACGTCAAACAAAACGGAGACACTCATACGCAAGAAAAAAATGCCATAGGCTAAACTGTGCACCACGGTGGGAGGTCTACATTGCCTTGAACATCTCTGCTCCTGCTAGAAATTGAAGCGGAGGGTTTTTTTTTTTTTTTTCCTGTTTTAGTATCCTGAGTCCTGAATAGAGGGGCATCATAAGAGTGGCTCAAACCCACTAACTTCTATTTACCACCACTAAGCTCGGCTAATTCTGAGCAAAAATGCACTTCTTTTAGTATGAACCATATATTACAAGCCACTGAATTGTTGTCATGTGAAAAAACGCATTTCAATTTAAGTGAATGTCATAAAGTGCTACATTGACATGTTCAAAGCTTGTTATGTTCTTAGACCATGTTCATCTTGTGTTTGGGTAAGCAAATAGGCGAGAGAAGTATAATTTGTGAAATTTACCTGTGGGCAAACGATAACAAGGACAGTTAAAGAACAACTACAATAAAGGAAACCACCATATGGACGTAATTACGTCGTTAATTACAAGAGTTTGGGGTGCTTATCAATCTGTTCATGACTCGCCATTATTAATCAATGATGACGTCACAACCCAATCAAACTGGAAAAAATAATTCACTTCTCTGTTGAAACCAAGCTAGATCTTTACAGCATTGTCACCTGTAGTTCCAATCTACACTAAGATATGTTGTTTATCCAGGGAAAAAGAACTTTAAACATTAACGTGATTTCCATCCTGGGGTAGGAGATCCATAGGTTAACAGCATAAATAATTCACGCTTGCAATATTACAATAATTTGAAGTTTCTGGACATCATATTTAATCCCTTTACATACAGCAGCCTGCGATGATTAATCTCTAATATGCCAAGTCGGCAGAATTATCGTTGTTCCGTGATGTTCTATCAGGAAGAAAAATTTCTCAAAGTAATTGTAACCCAATAAGCATAAAGTGAGATGAGATTCTGAGGCTGCCACAATATACACACAAAATATAGTAGAGAATATTTCTTACTTGTTCCAGTCATCTAGTAGATTCAGAAATCGTGATGGTGGGGATGGGCGTGGAAGACGCTTAGCAATTTCCTGCCAATTTGGAGAAAATACCAACTTTTTTTAGGACAATTAAAAGTTTAGTTGACATACGAGAAATTATACCGACAACAATGGCTTCCCAACCCCAAAATCAGCCAGGCACTAGACGAGTATCCACACCAGCCAAAGGACAGATGCCTGCTTAATCCAGAACTTTTTAAGAAGTGAATGAAAATCGTATGTGCACAAGCAACCCAAGTCTTTAAGTATTTTATTACATACATGCCTACAAAATGTTTGAGAAATGAAATGCAAAATTGGCAAAGGAATTGTCCAGGTTAGGTTTGTGCTTCAGACACAAGAAGACATGACCAAGTACACATATAGAGATTGAAGAAGAACAAGAAAACATAACCAATATAAACGTCAAGATTTTAGCTTCCACAAACTCAAACTCTGTCAATTTGTCAAAAGTAACAAACTTAAACACCAAAAAGAATCTCTGGAAGGAGAACAAAATGTAGTTGGACGAAAACAATGATGTTGAACTATGTTTAGGAGTCTACGGATAAAAGCTCATTGGTCTTGCATTGACAATAGGATGTTAAAAGAGAAAGCATCATGTCTTATTTTGGTCCTTCTTAAAACCACGGACAAGAAAAAAGCACAACTTCGAAAAGGTTATAGGTACCTCAAATAGTTGATTTATATTATCTGCAGTCTTTGAAGATGTCACAATAAAGAACATACAGTTCTTCTCTGCATAGTCAACAACATCCTGCGATACAAGAACAATATAAGTGAAATTAAATGATGTGCATTGATAAAAGTATGTTGCTATATTTTTCACTAATCACTCAAACATACTTGAACAGTTATTTCTCGGTTTTCTTGAAGATCAGCCTTGTTGCCTACTAAAGCTAGGACCATATCTGGGCTCCCATGTTTCTGTAACTCTTGAAATTTCCCATATAGAGAAAACAACCAACAATGCAATGATCTTCAAAAGTAAAATAGAACTGAAACATAAGAGAAATGCAGAAAAAGGGTAAGCAATACAGAAATCCCTGGGCCAGGAAACTACCTTAACCCAGTACTGTGCTTTGTTGAATGACTCATGACTTGTTATATCATACACAATAACAGCAACTGTAGTGCCAATGCAGCATACCTGTAGAAGACACATGCAGTAATCAGATTTGGAACAAGTAAAGAATGTGGAAAGAGTTAAAGAAGTCAGCGTGAGAATGAACCCACCAAAGAAAAAGAAAATGGAAGTCAATAATAAGACTCGCTAACTTGTATTAAAAAGCAATAGTATGATTTGAAATGTCGTCAATAACCACTGAGCTAGCAATTACCTCTCCTGTCCTGCTGTATCCCATATTTCAAACTTAAGTGTGGTCGAATCTTGCAAAGCTATCATCTGTGACAAAAATGAAGCTCCAATAGTCACCTGCAATAACAAGAAGCAAACAAATATTACAGAACTTGCTGAATAAAAGTCTTGGGTATCCCTGGTAGCCCAGGAGGAGATGTGTGATTACGATCCACAAAAAATATTTATGAGAAGTGGCAAAAGGTAAGATGTGCTGTAAGCAGCATAGCGCTAACATAATAAGATCCATTACCTTGGATGTTGGATCAAACTGACCGCGAACAGACCGTAGAACAATACAGCTTTTACCAACACCAGAATCACCTAGCAAAACCAGCTTTTCATGCCAACAAAATCAAAGGTCCATTACGTTTATTAAGAGAAAAAACTATAGGCGAGAAACTGCAAAGCAATCATATATCCAACGATAAAAGCAGTATAACAAGCAGGTAAAGCAACGGAGTTCCCCGAGTTACCTTTACGCGGAGGTTTTTGGCTTCAGAAGCTCCATTGCTCCCAGAATTGTTATTAATTCCACCGAGCCGCCCCGAACTCCTAGCCATAAGCATTTAAAAACTCAAAACGCATACCAAAGGGGGGAGGAAAAGAAAAAGGGTATCAGAATCAAAATTCCAATCGTAATTCAATGGTCAAAGGACATCCGAGCAGTGAAATGGAAGAAATTCCACAAACCACAAAGAAAGAAAAACAAATTTAGCAATATCATATCGATCACCTGATGAGAATAAAACAAGAGCCAAAAACTCAAAACCTCACTAATATATCATCTTCCATGTCACTGCCAACTCACATAACTAACTGAACCTTTTCCTTCTCAATCACATAAAACCCAGAACCATTCACTAAATTATGCCCAAAAAGGGAGCACAACACAATCCAATTGCATTCTCATTACACTTCATGTGTGAATGCTAAAACAGAAACGCAAACAACAGGGAAGAGATTAGGGATTTTACTCGGAAGAGATGAAGAGCAACCCATGGATTTCCGAAAACAGGAATGCTTAACACTGTGTATAGCAATGTAAGATGTAAAGGAAACGAGAGTAAATTTAAATGATGAAACGAGAGGAAAGGAAAAGAAGTGAAATTTAATTTCTTTCATTTAGATTAGAGTTTCTTAAAATAAGTGAGAAGAAATAGAATTTCCATTGTTTGGATATATAGATAGAAAAGAATGAAAATTAGGTAATAATGTATAAATTTGATAAATCTGTCCATGCATATAACTATTTGTAAAGAGGTATTTTAAAAGGGTATTTTTGATAAAATTGTGTCAATTTTTTTAATTCCCTCCATTTCCATCCACTTTTGGACGGAATTTTTTTTTGATTAAGAGGGAAATTTTGAGGTTTAATTTCCCTCTCTTTACTTTCCTTTCTTTTATTAATTAATTAACCATACAAGGGAAATTTAATTAATTTCCTTTCCATTACTCCCAATTCCTTTCCATTCCCTTGAAACATACACAGTGTTAGTCTTTGATCATTTATTTCGTAAGAATCCTCAAACTTAAGGGATTTTTCAACAGACTCCTTCTTGCCTTAGGAGTTGCAGAGCTTTAATGTCAAAATAATTCATCCTCCTCAAGTTATCGTTTACAGCTTGCTTGGCTTCTCTCACATTTTGTTGTGTTTTACATATCCTTTCAACATATTCTAGTTGTCCACACTTGTTGCATCTTACATCTGGCCTCCACCAGCACTTATGTTCTGGATGGTTTGTTTTCTTGTAATACGAACATGGTGGAAAACTTTGAGCATTGTTGTTATTAATCCTCTTTTTGTTGTATGACTTTATTGGAAAAACGTCTTCCACGATTCCTTTTTGTCTCATGAGTCTCCTTTGTTCTTGTGTCTATAATGCACTTAATAATTATGCCAAACTGATTTTTGTCAAATCCTTTGAATTTTTTAGTGATAAAATTGTAGCCTCAAATCTTCTAGGATAGTTACTAGAATTTTTTGAACTATTCTCGAATCATCAAAATTAGAACTAAGAAATCTTACGTTATTGGTAATGACAATGAGCCTGTTAGAGTAATCATCGATCATTTCTGACTCCTTTATTTTTGGTATCTTAAATTCTCTGATCAAGTTGAGCATTTGCATTCATTTGATTCTTTCGTTTCCTGCATATTTCTCTTTTAAGAAATCTCAAATTTTTTTGCTTGTCTTGCATCATGATTCTGGAAAAAAAAATTATTGGAGTGACTCTTGAGAACAAGCAAGCTTTTGCTTTGGATTTTCTGTTTCTTTTTCTTTTATAGATTTTGATTTGAGTCACCGTTAGATTTGCAGGCAAGTTCGAAACATCGTAATCTTCATCTATAACTTCTCACAAATCATTTGCTTCAAGGAAGTTCTCCATTCGAACAGCCCAACTTAGATAATTTTTACCATCAAATACTTACAGAGTAATGACAGTGAACGATGATTCTGAATCCAATGATGTGTGATTTTTGATTTATGGTGTGGGAAAGCGTATAATGAGTTATGAGTTATAGGTTTGTAGGTTTAGAGGTTCTTTAAGATCAAAAGAGCTCTGACACTAATTGTTGTTTTTTTTAGAAAGAGATGTGTATGGAATAGACTCTCAATTTTTATTAAATAGAGACTTGTCAATTTATAATCTTTCTCTAATTAAAATTCAAAAATTAGATAACATCTAATAGCATAAAATAAAATCTAATTTATTTAATAACTATTACAGTAATATCTCTAAACTAATTCCTAAAATCAAGCACTAAATATTATAATTAAATTTGCCTAAGACTTAATCTTTAATCATTTATTTCGTAAAAATCTACAAAGCTAAGGGATTTTTCAACATTAACAATGCTACCACCTATCATTGCATTACCAACACAACTCTCCTACCGGTTGTCACATAGATTTTGTAAAAAGTTGTAAGTTTGCGGTGAAAATATGACAAAGTGTACTTATGGTAGTTGATTGAACTCAATCTTATCAATTTTTTCGTGTTTAAAGTATTTCTCGCAAAGTCTGAAGTAAACCAACGCGATTCGTTAGGATAATAAAAAAAGGACCATAGTTTTTAAACAAACATACAATAATGAGGGTATAAGGTTACTAAGCCACTAATTTAGTCGATAGTTGGCATTAATATTGTCAATAGATCAGGTCGGGCTCTTGGCCGAGAAGACCTCGAGACATTGAACCTGAAACTCAACCCAATTGGGCCTAACAATTGTGGCACGAGCCTGAAGCCTAGTTAGGCTCAGGTCTAACCTTTTTTAAAATATTTTTTTTCTTAATGTACATATAAAATTTTGAGCCAGAAGCTCAACCTAATCGTGCCTAACAGTTGTGACATGAGCCGGAAGTCCAATTGGGCTCGGATCTAACTCTTTTAAAACTATATTTTTATTTTTTAATGTACATATAAAATTTTGAAATAAATAAATTGAAACTAAATTTATTTTTTTAAGTGAAAAAAAGATTATATTTGAGAAATGCAAGAGTCATTTAATTAACACAACTATTTAATGAAAAATGAATTTTTAATAAATGTATAAATTAAATGTACATAAAATGATAAAATGAATAGTTGAAACTAATTTTTTTTAAAATGAAATGAACTAAAAGATTATATACGAGAATTACAATATTCATTTAATTAATCATAAAATAGTAATACTATGGAACTCATTTTGTTATCAAAACAAAAGAGTTTCATCGTGTAAATATTATCCAAAATTTTTTATTGATTCACTTTACGAAAATTTAAAATGAAATTATCAAATCAATGTTGAAGAGTGAAAACTCAAGAGTAAATATTGAAGTTGGGTAGAGTAAATAGGCCGGGACCACAAATTTAGAATCTACTAATTACCAACCCACAAATGAATAATTATATCTTCAGTTACAAAAAATTAAAGAAATCATTTGAAAAATAAGTAAATCCAAAAGCAAAGATTAAAGATAACAAACCTACAGTAAAAAAAGAGGATAATTAATTGTTATAATCATGATTGTCAATAATTAGCACTGCTTCATATGCATGTAGAAATATTGTTATAAATAATTAAATATATCTTTATCATTGAATATTTTGTCGAAATATTTTTTCAATTGAATGACTAATCACCTTTGCATCAATACATTTATTAATATAAAAAATTTAAAAATAATATAAGATGAAATAATACCATTAACTTTCGATTGAGCCAGGCCTGAACCTGTATATTATGCCTAGTTAACATACCTAACTACTTTATGTACTACTTTAGTGGATAGTTTACATAATTAGCACTTATCCCCTTCTTCTAAGTAAAAGATACATATGATAAACGAAAATAAGACATATCTCATGTTATTTGTCATATCCTTCCATTTTTTTTCACGATTCATTATAGTAACTTCGTCAATTCACTATCGGTCTTTAACTAAAGTGAAAGAAAGCAAAGTTTTGAGCCAATCCATACATGGTTCGACTGATGCATGACCAGCGACGAATCCAGAATTTTAGTCTTGGGGGGCAAGAAACTTAGTTTTGTAGGGGCTATAGTCCTACTTAGTTTACTATATATATATATATATATATTCTAGAAAAAAAATTAGTTTTGTAGGGGTTGTAGCCCTTGCTAGCCCCCCCTGGATCCATCCCTGTGCATGACCATGGTCTAGTCCACTCATCTGTCGTTTCTCATTTGAGGACAAATTTATCCTTAATCCAACCAAGAACGTGCAAGACAAGTCTAACTCGCCTAAACTAAGCTGATCATTGCCGCACAGTGCATTAAAAAGTCAAAGCTTGAATCATGCTTGATCCCACCTAGTTAAGTCACCTTGATTCGTTTAATCCTTGTTAAATACGGACCAAGGCTCACTAATGGTTTAAAAAATGGTCCTTTGATGTCAAGGGTCTAACACCTACCATATTGTGAATATTATAGATAAATGCTTTGTATTCATTAGAAGGAACATAAATTACACCCAAGCCCAACCCTGAGCAAAGACAAGAAGAGCTCTCACCCAGGGCCAGGCTCATAGGCGGCCTAATCCTTGAAAGCCTAATCTACAAACTCGTCCATCAAATTCAGATAGATAGGAGGAGCTGAAGAGTCTATCAAATGCAAAAGAAGAAGAATAGGTGAATCAAACACATCATTTAATATGATGTTAAACTTAATCCTTACTCTATTGGGGAATTGGATCTTCAACTCAGGCTTGGTGACTCTCGTAAGGTAAAGTAGTTGAAGAACTCACCAAGTTGAAAGATGTATTACTATTGCTTGGTTTCTTCTTCATTTTATTGCTTATATCACTCTTCACCTTTCATTTTCCTTCTAGTAATTGATACGAGTACAATACCTAAGTAAAAGCGAATGAGACTCAAAGCTAATCTAATAATACTCTTAGATTAGCTTAAACGCAGGGAAGAATTGAGGCTTACTATTCGTTGTAATTTAATTTGAAGAATCTCCACCACCATTAGACCATGGATGGACTGATTATATGATCACAGATAGCTGGGGCATTGTGGAAATCCAACAAGGGAATTTCGTCTTGTGGGAGAAATCGGGGTTGAAGATGAAATGGTTACTATTCTATCCATCCAAGATGAATGTTGTGCATTCTTTTTTTTTAGTACAAAGGGACAGACTAGACTAAATTAACGCATTGCACGAGCAAAAGGCACCGCTTGCGCATTGCGGCAGAGCAACTCCTGGACTCCGAAGGGCGGCTCCTGGAGGACATGCAGACCCGGACGTAGAACGCTGGCAAAGGTCGCCAAATGGTCGGCACACTGATTGCCTTCCCGGACAATATGCTGGATGCGAACCTCCCAAGACTTTCGTAGGAGCTCCCGGGTACCTGACAATAAAAAAGGAAACTCAGTGAACATACTGTGAGGATGAGAAAGGAGAGTACTGACCTCAGTGGAGTCCACCTCGACAATCACCCTCCGATGCCCTAAGTCCCAAGCTAGCAAAAGGCCAGTGAAAACCCCCCAAAGCTCAACCGCTAAAGGCGAGCACCTAACTAGCTTATGCTGGAATCCGCCACACCAGTGGCCATAGCAATCCCTAAGTAACCCCCCGGTAGAAGCCGTAAAAGTGGCTGGGTTCACCGCCCCGTCAGTATTAAGTTTCATCTACCCCTCCGGGGGCGTGGTCCAGCCCACAGGAGTACCCACCGGGACACCTTGAGCGGGGAACACTCGGTGTTCCAGTAGCCTGGCACGCTCAATCCAGGCGACATAAGCTAGGGTGAGATGGCACCCCTCCTCCGGCCAAACAAAGTCGGGATAAAAAATGAAGTTATTGCGCCATTTCCAAAGAAACCAGCAGGCGACGCCAAAGATAGTGGCTCACATGGCCCGATGAACCGGAACAACCTTCGTAAGATTAGTCTGCAACTACGATGTCTCATCAAACTTGAAGAAGTCAGTGTTCACTACCTCGCGAGGAAATTGGCTCCAGAAGGCCGACACCCTTGGACAATCCCTCACTACATGGATAGTGGTCTCTTCCTGCCCGCAGAAGGAGTAGCTACTATCCAAAGCAACACGTTGCGCCACTCGTTGTTGGTTCGTCAGGAGTTTACGTTTGGCCACTAACCAAAGGAACGACCGAATCCGTTGAGGGCCATTCCATTTCCAAATAACCTCCCAAAGACTAGGACGAGGCACCCGAGCCCGGCCCTCAAGGAAGTCATAAGCCGATGCAACCGTAAACCTCCCATGGGGGGTAGAAGCCCACAGTAATTAGTCCTCCCCGACCCTTGCAGCTGAGGTGCTAGAATGGGCAAGGGCCACACAAACTGTAGTCGGGAGGTACTGCTGAAACTCGTCCCATCTCCAACTACCATGATCGTGCAGGAGGGACGCGACCGTAGCGAAACGAAGGCTGTCCGGAACTGGAGCAACGACAACATGAATAAGCGGCCCCCAGCCGTCTAACTAGTTATCCGACCAAAATAAAATGCGACTCTCATTACCCCTGGTCCACGAGAGGCCCTGCCGAAGAACTGGCCAGGCAGCCGAGATACCCCTCCATGTAGCAGACGCCCCTGACCTGGAGAGCCGGAGGCGAACTGTCGTGGTATCGAGTCGATATTTGGCTCGAAGGACCCGAACCCAAAGCACATCAGGCTTAGTGAGAAGGTCCCATCCTAACCTGGCTAGAAGCGCATCGTTGGTAAACCGAATACGCTTAAGCCCTAGACCCCTTCGGCTTTAGGTTTACACACTGACTCCCACTGAACGAGATGCATCTTACGATGATCCGGTGTAGACCCCTAGATAAAGTCACGCATAAGTTTCTCTAGGTCATCACACAATTGACGCGGAAGCCGCATCGTCTGCATCGTAAATATAGGCAGGGCCGAGATGACAGACTGAGTTAAGGTCACTCGGCCAGCTAAGGACAACATCTGGGCGCGCCACCCGGTCAGCTTAGACTGGGCAAGATCAAGAAGATGCTGATAGGTACGCGATTGGACCTCTCATGGAGTAGTGGAACCCCAAGATAACGACCCAGATTGGTCGTACAGGTCACCTGAAGCCCCTGGCTAATTTGCTGTGCAGCATCCCGTTGGACATTCCTCGAAAAGAATATCCGGGTCTTGGTATAGTTGACTCGCTGCCCCGAAGCGAGGCAGAAAGTCTCCAGGGTACGTGCAATGACGCGCATCTGAGTGTCTGATGCTTCCGCAAAAAGCACGAGGTCATCTGCAAAAAATAGGTGGGAGATATGGGGTCCCGAGCGGCTGAGCCTAATAGGCTTCCACTCCCCACTTCCCACCTCACGAGATATGAGATGCCCGAGGCGCTCCATACATAGAACAAAAAAGTAGGGAGAGAGGGGATCGCCTTGCCGGAGACCCCTCGAGGGCTTGAACGGCTCAGAGAGCGACCCTTGCTAGGAGACCTGCATCAAAATAGTCGTGACACACTGCATGATAACCTAAATGAAAGGCGCAGGTAAACCGATCTTACTCAGAGTCTCCTGAATAAACGGCCACCTAAGCCGGTCATAAGTTTTCTCCAGGTCCACTTTTAAGGCCAAGTAGCCTGTAGGTCCCGTCCGCTTACGCATCGAATGTATAACCTCCTGGGCGATAATGATATTGTCAGTGATATGTCAGCCCGGAATGAAACTACACTAATTTTTCGCAGTGTCAGAACTCCGAAGGCTCATCATTACGAAATTGTAAGTGGCCAACTTCGCTATAGGCCTCTCCAGTAGCCAAAATAGCAAAACCTTCAAACCCCAGTGACAATAGTGCTCCAAAGGAAAACGCAAACCTTCCGGCTTTTTGGACATCCTTCCTTTTACTTCACCTTAGTGGTCCTGACATTACGGAGGTGTTTAAAGCACAGTTTATCATCTCTTTTATAATTTATTAACCAAAAGTTAGCTTTTATATTATCTTAAATGTGTTTAATGAATGAATTATTGATTAGTTTATTTAATTTTCATAAGTTGGTTTCTAAAAGTTTAATAAGAGAAGCTATTATCTTCTACTTTACTCTCTACTTTTGTTTTGTGTATTTTTAAAGTTGACTTTTTTTGATCATACAATTATGTCGTAAAGTTTGGAAGATTATAATAAAATGGTTACTTAAATTTTTAAATCTTTATTTAATTTTATAATATTAGTTTATATTTAGAAATACTATAATATTAAGCTTTTGAACATAAAGAATCACATTAAATTAATATTTTTAATATACAACTACTATATATCATATTTGTGTCATACTGCAATTATATACATTTTAATTTATTAAATAATAAAACTTATACATATTATATGAAAAATACTAATATGATATAATTTGCTACATCATTCATATTAATAGAGAATTTAACGTTAGATTATTATTATTATTATTATTATTATTATTATTATATTTTTTATTAAAGTTATAAAATTAATTTTTGTAAAATTAAATATCTAAATCTAAATTTTTATAAAAATATAATATTCATGGGCTTATATTTTTTCAAATCATACCCTTATAAATCATTTTATACATCACATTTAATACTAAATAATTAATTTTATCAAATATTTTTAATAAATACCTTATATTATTCGTTGATCAAATCAGCTGATATAATTAGTTATTAACTAATCGTAATAAAATCAGCTTATAGATAATACAATTTTACCAAACAGGTCATGCCTATGTCGATCCAGCTGCGCGTTTGATGAACAGGTAAAGTAGAAATTTTTATTAGTAATTTTAAATAAATAAATTTCTTACAAAAAATTCTTCCTTGCTACACCACAAAAAATTTTATTTTTACAATAGATTTATTTTATTACCATTTCTTAAGTATAGTTATAAAATTTTAATAGAATTTGAGATTTTCTTAATTAGAGAAAAGACACCAAGAGGCATTATTTTTGCTTTTCCTTTAACACAAATTGAAGATAATATAATTCGAGGGAAATTTGATTTTATAGTCTTCTAAAAGGCTGAGGATCACAGTGAAAGATACAGGTCCATCTACAGAAAGGCACATCAGCCCTGTTAATATGGAATTGTTAGCTCAAATCAATAAATCGTTAAGTCAGCAGAAAATACAAACGAGCTAGGTTGACACACAAGCGCCCGGTAAACTGTGACCTTAAAGAGAGCCTTACTGATTTGTATTAAAGCAGATCAATACAAATCAATAACACGAACACTGGTATAGTAAAATCTGGTCAACTAAACTATTCGGAGTGAAGGATAGTATCATGACAAAAGATGGGCCGTATCATCACAATGAGGAAAAGCCAGATAATCATCAATACCAATTGATTGGTCTTCTGCATGCTCAACCAACTCAAAATTGTCAAAATTTAAATAGGCCAACAAAGTACTTGAGAAACATTTCAAATGGTGAAACCATACCAAAACTCTATGCCTCCATTACTGGATACTCAAACACAACATCTTTTCCAGCAAGCTTCCTGTAAACTGCAGAGAACGTCTCCAACTTGTACTCTGTGTTATTCCGTTCCTTTGGGTCCAAGAATACCTGCAACAATAGAACACAGTCTGAATCCAGCAGCACTGCTATATCAATTGCCTTTATGAGGGATACCCTTCAAAATAATGATAGGTTACAAACAGTTCCCATGTCATCTCTCAACTAAGAACTGGCAACCACTTTGCAGAGCAATAAACAGTTGACAATCATTGAAAAACGTTAACTCATTAAAGGAAACCCCATATTTATCTAAAAAGAAAGAAATTGAATTACCTTCATAATTTTTGAACCATCAACTCTGTATCTAATGCGCTTTCCAACAATCTCAGCCGGCAAAACAACATCTTCCAGCATTGCCTCATGCACAGAAGTCAGAGTGCGGCTTCGAGGCCTCTGAACAGCAGAACCTTTCTTTGGAGGCCTCAATATCCTCCTTGTGGCAAGCAAGATAACATCCTAACACACAATCAACACAGATATTATTCGACAGCAGAAACCTGGAACAATACCAGATAGAGTTCATATACTATACAGAACAATCTAAACAGAAAGAGAGAAAAAACAAATTATAACTGGAAGAATGACAAAAATGTAAGCAGTTAATGAAGTTACAACGAAAACAAGTTCATATTCTATGTCACACATATTGCTAAATGAAAGACTGTCCACTCCATTAACATCCATTTAAGAAAACAAGACGTTGGTGTAACTGAGATTGAGATTGAGATTGACACTTAATACTCCAAAATTTTGTTCGTATTTAATAATTATTGGTCATCTTGCTTCTGATTTGCAAGTCCATCCAATACATGAGAGTCAACAAAAGAAGTCTTCAATACCTTCCCGCTGAATTTCTTCTCCAGTTCTCTCACAAGCCTAACATGAATCTTTCGGTAAACTTTCCTCAATCTGTAAGGAACATGGATAACAACAGCCTTGCGGTTCCCAGAGACATCAACCTGACTGCAAAATGGAAGTTTAGTAAGCTAAAAGAATCCAAGTACACTTAAAATGCAAGCATCACACATCCTTACATTGCTGAATTTATGTAGACATCCTTTAGCTCACTTTTCAGCTCTTGATTGGTATTTTCCAAATCAAAGAGAGCCTAAAAAGATCAAAAACTTAACGTTACAAATCGCACACTCAGTTTACTTCAAATTTACAGCACATAGTTGCACAATTCTTACCTGAGCCACTGACTCCTCAAATTCAGTAGGTTCGGCGTCATTATCTTTGTGGATTTTCTGCTTCGTAGTAAACATCCTCACAGAACTGCCATTGATAAAGAACCCCAAAAAACAACAAAAGAAACCCAAATTGAGCTAATTAGTGACTTGTTCCATCTTCAAAAGGGCAAGGAAGCTGCATTGGGAAGGTTGCCCCTTTCAAATTGCTTGTACATGGGGACTTCGCTAATTCGGAATATCCCAATAATTATATCCTTCCATTGCGTTTATTTCATTAACTATCAAATTTAGATTCTTATAGCACCGTCAACAAAGAGTAATGAAAGAAAAAAAAAAAAAAGCCAATGGAAATATAACGACATTTGACTGCCGCTAACTTGTTAAAACGGAAACGCTTAACATAGTTAACGCGCAAAATCAAAACATTTAATCCAGTTTGAGGAGCCATCCGAACTTAACAACACTGGCAGTCAACGAAAGAAAACTATAGATAAACGCAAAATCTTTTCTATTTATCATCAACTTTGTTCAATTAAAAGATCAACGAAACAGAATTTTTTCAAAAATGCCTCCTGGCCTGATTCGAAAACTTCAACGGTAATGAAAAAGATCGTAACTTGGAGAGTATGCATTACCTGGGGAGGGAGAAGCGAAGATGGAGTGAACAGGGGAGCGCGCTGCGACACACGAAGACAGAAACCCTACGCCGGACTAAGCTAGGGTTGTCATTAAGCTGCCTTATATAGGTTCCAATGCAGGGCTCGTATATTGGGCTAGATCGGCACGTAGGAGTCCAAGTCCTTGCAGTCTCTCTCTTCTATCTAATTTAATGTTTTATTCCAACCGAAAGATCATAAAAGGAACGGTCAGATTGAGAGAGGCACTTGGCACTTGGCACGTGTTGCAGGTTCGACTTATGGGGCGATTAAGAGCAACCTCATGCAGTCTAAACTACAAACACTACCAGCCATGCAGACCCTTATCACCAATGTATACCCTCCCATGTACATACTCGTATCAAGTCCCCCACTACAATCCTTGTCTGCAAGGAAGAAAGTGGGAAAAGAACGGGAGAAACGTGAGCATCCTCCCATGATGCATACTCCACTGCAGCCCCTTTCCATTTGACTAAAATTTCAAGTTTTTGTCGATACTTCCCTTGTGAACGTCTACACAGCGGTCAAGGATGGTTTCTGGCTGCGGAATGTCCAACTCTGTGTCAACAGGAAGTGGAAGAAGAGGAGAGGTATGAATCAGTGGTCCCACGTGCTTGTGAATTTGATTAACATGAAAAATATTGTGAATTTGTGCTCTCGGCGGTAAAGACAATCCATAGGCCACAGCACCCGCTTTTTCAACAAGGAATGGGCCGCAAAAATGTTGAGACAATTTCATAAAGCTCCTAGAAGCCATTGAGGATTTCGGTATGGATATAACTTTATATATATTTGATCCCCAACTTGAAAATTCGTATCGTGCCTATGCTGATTCACATATATCATCATTTTGTCATGAGCCAAAGACAGATTATGTTTCAGTTCCTTAAGAACTGCATCAAGGTCTCGAAGACAAGTATCCACTGCTTGTACTACTGTAGTACTAGGAAAATAGACTAGCAAACGGGAAGGAGAGACTCCATATAAGGTTTTTAATGGGGTCATGTTAATGGAAGAATGAATCCAAATATTATAATTGAATTCTGCCAATGGCAGTCATTCCATTTCTTCAGCAGATTGGTGAATTCGCATTGTCCATCCATTTGTGGATGATAGTTTGAAGTCATTTGGAGTTAGGTGCCTTGCAATTAAGAGAGAGTCTTCCAAAAAGTACTTAAGAAAATCTTATCTCTGTCACTCACTATTGATCCCGAAATTTTATAACGTTTAACCACATAGGAAACAAAAGCCTTAACAACAGTTAAAGCAGTAAATGGGTGCTTTTTTTAAATATAAATGGAGAGAAAACACACTAAATATTACATGGTAAGTCGTGGGCGACAAACTCCTGACATATGCTCTAATAGGATTGAGAGGCACTCCTTGGGTGGTATATCAAAATTAGTGACAGCTAGTTCGAACTGGTCTGCATAGTTAGCGAGTCAGTCAGCACACTGATTACCTTCTCTATATATGTGCCAAGTTACAACTACCCAGTTATGAGCAAACAGTTCATTAATTCCCAAAACTAAAAGATTTAGAGACATAGCGCGCTTTGCCACGGATGGAAGTAGATTAGTCACTGCACTCGAATCCATCTCTAATTGTAGGACCTCGGCCTCTCGACCCTCGCGTCCATAGGACCTCGACCTCTCGGACCTCGCGTCCTCCAAAGGGCCTCGACTTCTCGGGCCTTGTGCCTACCTGCTTACAGATATTATCCGCTTTGGGCCTCAGCCTCTAGGTCCTCGCACCCCACTGTTTTACTTTTCCACAAGACTTCCCAGGAGGTCACCCATCCTGGTACTGCTCTGGCCCTAGCACGTTTAACTTCGGA
>JAOTIZ010000202.1:9636158-9646972 GCA_027123425.1 Erythroxylum panamense | reverse complement strand
GGGCCCAATGTGATTATGGATTTTTGTACATTCGATGGCTAAATACTGTGACTGTATTATGATGACCTAAAATGTTTACAAATTAAAGCGGGCCCAAATTGTTTACTGATTTCCGCACTTATGAGCTTATTCAAAAAAAATTATACTGAATGTTTGACGGTATTCGAGTACTCTAGCATATCACTCTCGTGAGGCACGGACTCGGATATCACCCACGATATCAGGTTCGGGTCTTGCGGGAGTGAGATGCTACACTAACACCAACTAAATGACCATTATCCTTATATTATATTACTTTAAATGACAAAATCCAAAGACGAAGGTCAAGTTGGTGTAATAAAAATCTCACTCCAATAGGTAAGATTCAATTGATAAACTCAGTATTGAGTAGTCTTTACATATATTAATCTTCTCACATATTTTTTCATCTTAACATAATTAGATCCATTGAAAAGCTCATGAAAAGATTGAATTTTGTTTAACATTATTATTTTTAGAGGTGCTTCCTTTTCCCTACATGTCGGACCTGGGTCTTGGTACTTATTACAAAGCTACATTACGAGAGGATCGGGTGAAGATCATGTGAGAAGAAGGCTGGAAGCTCTAAATTGTAATGAGAAACTTAAAAACCTGTGTTTTACCTAATTTGGTGAGTTCCATCGGTCATCCTCGTGCACGCCTAACATGACACTCAAACTTATAAAATCATATCTTTTAATTATGATGTCCAATAATTTCAAACTTTATGCCATTGGAAAGCAAAGAAGATATGCTACAACTTTTATGAAGATAACTTTGTTTGATTCTGGCTACATCAATACAGTTTAATAGTTGAAATTAGGACACAATTTCTATCAAGGATAAAGCGACAAACTCTGCCAACACCAGTGATGTTATCATGTGAAGACCATATCTCTCTCACCCAAAGTTTAAAATTTTCAAACTTTATACCATTGGAAAGATAAGAGGATATGCTACAACTTTTATGCAGACAACTTTGTCTAATTCTCCATAGATTAATACAGTTTATTCACGAAAGTTAGAGTCATTACTCCTGTCCAAGGTGGTACTGTGGTGATGTTCCCGCTTTTTCTTCTTTTGCCTATTACAAGATTTTACAATTTCCAAAAAAAAAGACTCGAATCCAACCAAGCCCTAAATTTACATACATGACTCTCAGCATAAAAATTTATTTTAAGTCTATCCAGGGCCATCTAAAAGCATACTATTCCATCTCTAACAACAATTAACAACTCAACGAAGAAGATAGTTATGAACACATAAAAAGGGAACTTCTTCAACTCTTAATATCATTACTTAATCAAAACAGAGTTTGTGCATAGCTTTAATTACATATCAACAGCCACATCAATAGCTTAATACAAAATATAAATGAATGCTCATGTTTCATATGCTTATAAAGCTACACAAAAATATTGTCGAACCAACTTAGTTACAAAAGGTAGCTATCTTGGAGTTTGCCAAAGCTTTGCAAGGATCAATGATCTTCTTGTTCTACACCTTAGGAGTAAAAAAATAATGAGTTGAGCTATGAAGCTCAGAGGCTAAAATGTTTATAGCCAGTGATAACGAGCACATAATCATGCATATATATGTGTGTGTGTGTGTGTGTGTGTGTGTGTGTTCGTTATCACTGGCTATATATATATCTCATTTTAATCTAGCAATTAAATCATCAACAGTTCTAGCTCAAAGACTCATAATTAAGGATGTTATCACATAAAGCATATCATGTATATTTAACCATCAAAACATAGCACTCAATTGTGTATCATGCTCGAAAAATTAAAATTGAAATGTACAAATATAATGGCTTGAGAGTCCCATGGATCGAAATGGAGAAATTGAAGTTTACACCATAAACTAAATTAGTCCATTTCTTAGGAGCTTATGTGCTACAAGCGGGCAGCCAGAAGAAGGCTTTAATTCAACGTGCACGTGACAAACAAAATGGTATCTCTCTTGCAAGTTTTGATGCTCAATTCATTTCATCATATGTTCATACTTTCATGCTTCTTATGCTTTTTCCCTTTTTCATTAATTCATAAAAATTTCGTAACACCTTTCAAGGTACAACATGATAATAAATCATAGAGCATTTTCCAACAATCGTAACAATTCAAGTCAAGCAATTAAGCATACACACACAAGTAAGAAATCAACCCATCATCCACAATAACTATAAACATATTACCCATCTAATTGCTTGTAAATCCAAACTCAAGCTTGCCTTTCCTCCTGCTCTTGCATTGAATTTTCTTAGTTTCCTTCAAACAAACAAATTTTCATTCAAAACAATATACAAATAGAAAATCCATAAAGCTTTAATAATCAAAATAAATTGAGCTTAGAGTTAGTCTACCCATGGTTTATCTAGGCTAGAATAACTAAGATCTAGTTGAAAATCAATGAAAATCAAAATGGGTTTCTTAGTCCTCTTCTTTCTCCCTTTATTTCCAACCAAGAAACTCATTTTCTTTAGTTCCTTTTTATACCAAAGCAAGAAGAAAAGATGATGAAGATTACTTAAAACTTAGCTTAATCCTCTTCCTTCTTCTTCTTTCTCCTTTTCTCTTTCTACATTTTTTTCTTTCCTAGCTTCTCCAACAAATTTCATGCATTCTTCTCTTCTCCTTTCTTTCTTCTACATTTTTCCTTTCTTTCCTAGCTTCTCCAACACATTTCACGCATTCTTCTCTTTTTATTTATTCAATACCATTTTTTGTGTTTCCAAGTTTACCCTTCCACATTTAATGCAATGTCTACATGTTCCATTAGTCTCTTATGTCTATTATGCACTAACTTAATTCTAACACTCCTATTTATTAATTCTAATTTCTATTTATGCTTGCTAAATTAATGGACTAAATTTTGAAAATAAATAAATAAAAAGAAATAAATAAATAAATTTAGGGTCCAATAATTCTTCCCCCCTCCCCCTTTAAGAATTTCGTCCTCAAAATTCTTACCTGAGTCTACCATATTGATACTTCTCCTTCATGGCTTCCAAAGGCTCCCATGTTGCCTCCTCTCTTGCATGGTTCTTCTATAGACTTTAACCAGCTTCACAGTCTTGTTTCTCAAGACCTTGTGCTTTGAGTCTAGAATCTCTACTGGTCGTTCTTCATAAGTCAAATCCTCTCTTAATTGAACCTCTGAAGGTTGGACTATATGTGAAGGATCTGATCTATATCTTCTCAACATTGATATATGGAAGACATTATGAATCTTAGATAATTCTGGTGGCAGGGCTAACTTGTAGGCTAGAGGCCTAATCTTCTCAATAATCTCATAAGGGCCTATGTATCTTGGACTAAGCTTGTCCTTTTTACCAAATCTTAAGACTCCTTTCGATGGAAAGGCTCTAAGAAATACTTTGCCTCTAACTTCATATTCCATCTCCTTTCTATGCATGTTTGTATAGCTCTTCATCCTATCTTGAGTTGTTTTGAGTCTATGCTTCACCAATTTAATCTTATCAATTGTGGCTTGTACCAACTCAGGTCCTAAAAGACCCCTTTCACCTCCCTCATCCCAACAAATAGGAGTTCTGCACCTCCTACCATACAAGGTTTTATAAGGTGTCATTTGAATTCCTAAGTGGTAGGAACTATTGTAAGCAAACTCAATTAAAGGTAGATGATCATCCCGTAACCCTTTGAAGTTTGTAACGCAAGCTCTTAACATTGCCTCCAATGTCTGTATTGTCCTCTCTGATTGGCCATCAGTCTGTGGATAGAAAGCTGTGCTAAAATGCAACTTGGTTCCTAAAGTCTGTTGTAAACTTTCTTAGAATTTGGAGGTGAATCTGTGATCTCTATCTGAGACTATAGAACTTGGAATGTCATGAAGTCTGATTATTTCATCTATGTATTTCTTAGCTAAGGCATCCAAAGAATCTATTTGTTTAATTGGCAAGAAATGTACTGACTTGGTTAGTCTATCAACAATTACCCATATTGCGTCATGCTTCCTGTGGGTCCTTAACAATCCCATCAAGAAATCCATTGTAATCTGCTCCCACTTCCATTTAGGAATAGACAAAGGTTTAAGCTTGTCGGTAGGTACTTGATGTTCTGCTTTAACTTGCTGGCACACTAAGCATTTTCTAGCATACTCTACAACATCTTTGTTCATTACTCCCCACCAGAAGTGCTCATTTAAATCTCTATACATTTTTATACCCCCCGGGTACATTGCATATGGAGCATTGTGTGCCTCATCAAGAATTTCATCCTTTAACTCTTGCATGTATGGAAAACATAATCTGTTACCTACCACCATCAATCTGTCTTCTCTTATCTCTATTTTAGAGGGCTTACCATTTTTAATTTCTTCTCTGAGCTTGCTCAAGTACTCATCTTCCTCCTGTAATTCCTTAATCTTCTCATTTAACATTGGTCTTATTCTAAAATTAGCCAATATACAACCAGATTCTACTTGCCTTAATGTCACCTTAAGTTTGGCTAATTCCTTTAACAAAGGAAGACATATTGTCTCCACATGTTTCATAGTAGATTTTCTACTCAATGCATCCATTACTACATTAGCTTTTCATGGGTGGTAGTCTATCATTAAGTCATAATCCGTCAGTAGTTCTAACCACCTTCTTTGCCTTAGATTTTAACTCTTTTTGGCTCATTAAATGTTTAACACTCTTGTGGTCTGTAAATACCTTGGTGGTGACTCCATATAAGTGATGTCTCCATATTTTCAATGTAAAAATTATGGCAGCCAGCTTCAAGTCATGTGTAGGATAATTCATCTCATAAGGTTTTAATTGCCTAGAAACATAGGCAATCATTTTATCTCCTTGTATCAACACACACCCCAATTCCTTCCTTAAGGCATCACTGTATACTATGTATCCATCACTACCTGAAGGCACGGTTAGAATTGGTGCAGTTGAGAGCCTTTTCTTCAATTCCTCAAAGCTCTTCTGACATTCTTCTGTCCACACAAACTTCTGACTCTTCCTTGTCAATTTGGTGAGTGGGGCAACTATCATGGAAAAGCCTTCTATAAATTTTCTATAAGAACCAGCTAAACCTAAGAAACTCTTCACTTCTACTATATTCTTAAGTGCTTCCCATTTAACTACAACTTCTATTTTCCTTGGATCCACAAGTACTCCTTTTTCTAAAATTACATGTCCAAGAAACACTATTTCCCTTAGCTAAAATTCACATTTATTGAATTTGGCATACAACTATTTCTTCTTTAATGTCTCCAAGGCAATCCTTAAACATTTTGCATACTCCTTGTCACTCTTGGAATAAACCAATATATCATCAATAAAGACTATGATAAATTGGTCTAAGAAAAACTTGAAGACTCTATTCATTAAGTCCATAAAGGCTACAGGGGCATTCGTTAATCCAAAAGGCATAACTAAGAACTAAAAATGCCCATATCGTGTTCTAAAGGTAGCCTTTGACACATCAGACTCCTTTATTCTCAATTGGTGATAAACAGATCTCAAGTCCATCTTGGAGAAAACATTTTCCCCTTGCAATTGATCAAACAAATCGTCTATGCATAGGAGGGGATATCTATTCTTGATGGTGACATGATTAAGCTTCCTGTAGTCCACACACATTCTCAATGATCCATCTTTCTTCTTCACAAAAAGAATTAGAGCTCCCCAAGGTGAGGAGCTAGGCCTAATATAACCTTTATTCAACAGCTCTTTTAACTACTCTTTAAGCTCCTTCAATTTTGCAGCGATTCTATAAGGTGGAATAGATATTGGCACAGTGCCTGGAAGAAGCTCGATGGGAATCGTAATTTCTCTAGGTGGTGGTAGTTCTAGTAATTCCTCTAGAAAGACATCCAAAGATTCCATGACCACAAGAATATCTTCTAACTTTCCTCCATCTACCTTCACGTCTACCACATATGCCAAGAATGCCTCACATCCTTTCCTCATCATTTTCTCTGTTGTTTGAGGTAAAATAATTCTAAGTGGGCTTGCTTTCCTGTTTCCCTTAAACACCACCTTTCCACCTTTTTCCAACTCAAACTCTATTGTCTTCTGTTTGCAATCTAAATTGGCATTATATTTTTCTAATGTATCCATGCCCAAAATCACATCTAATCCCCCCATCTTCAATGGCATTAAATCCAACACTACTTTTCCTCCACCAATGTATATTTCACAATCTCTATATACCTTAATAATAATGATATATTGGCCAATTGGGGTATTAACCATCAAAGAACTATCTAATGGGCTTAAACTTCTACCATGCATGATCCTACTTGATGAAACAAATGAATGAGTGGACCTTGGATCAATTAAAACAATAATATTGTCATTAAAAATTTAAACATACCAGTCACAACCTTTAGAGCTGCTTCTGCATCCTCCCTCCTCATTACAAACACCCTAGCTAGTGCTTGCCCCCTCGGTCTTCCTAGAGGATTTACTTTCTTAGTTGCAGTAGAACTTTCCACTTTAGTTGCATCTTAACTCCCACAGTCTCAGCCCTTTTTGAAGCTTACATTTGAGCTCCCTCCTGTTTTGCATACTGCAGACACTCTCTAGCCATGTGCTCTTTTTTCTCACAGTTAAAACAAGCTCTACTCAGCCTATAGCACTCCCCTTTATGGAATTTACCGTAATGGTCACATTTGGGAATGGATGACTTATCTCCCTCTCCCCTTCTACTTCCTCCAGCCATTGAGACTTGATAAGAGATAGTTCCCATCTATTTAGACCTGCTTGCACCCCTACTCCTATCTTCAGACTATACAGGGAAAGTTCTTGCACTCCTCTCTAGCATAGGGGCACTACCTCCCCTCCTGAACTGTTCTCTTCCTTTTTTCTTTCTATTTACTACGATCTTTATACTCTCCACATTCTGAAACCTTTACACAACTTCTACTAGCTGTTAAAATTCACAAAAATTTTGTGCCACCACTTTTTCTCTTATGGCTAAATGCAATCCCGCTTCAAACCTACAGCACTTGTCGCTTTTCTCATCATCATCTCAGCTGCATATCAGGACAATTATGTAAATTTATGCTCATACTCACTCATTGTCATCTCCCTCTAGGTAAGACTCAGAAACTCCCTTTGCTTCTGCTGGATATATACCTCAGACAAATATTTCTTCCTATAAACGACTAGGAAGTCCTTCCATGTCAACATTGGTGGTTTTATCTGACTCCCTGACACACTTTCCTACCAATGTAAGGCATCTCCCTGTAGCAAGCTTGTAGCATATTTAACCTTTTCATTATCCTCATAGTCCATTTGTTCCAATATCCTTTCTGTCTTCCTCAACTATGTTTTCGTTTCTTCTGGATCTTCCATAAAAATTCACTACCCTATACTTCCTAAGCTTATCAAATTGCTTTCCTTTCTTAGCTGGGCTGGGGTAGAATTGCATGGCATCTAGCCCATGACTTGGACAAAAGCCTGAGCAAAGGCTTGGAACAGTTTAGGACCTATGGAAGTAGGCACTTGCTCTTGCAGAAGAGGTGACTCATGCATTTGTGATTGAAAGGGCTCACTACCATGCCCTACAAAAGCCTCAACATTTCCTAGGGCTCTAGACTCATCAGTGCCCTCCTCTCTTGGTAGGAGCAACAGATCCTTGCAAAACTCCTCGTATTCTTCTATGACGTGATATCTTACTCCTTCAATTTAAACATTAACATTTAGCTTACATTTCATTTTAATCTTATTTCCTACATGTATACATGATATACATGTCACTCAATGCAATCAATTAATTTAACAATGCAAACAATTAATCTCACATCATAATAGTTCATATCACAACGTATCCTAAGCCTAGGAATCCTTAAAAACCATCGGCTCTGATACCAAAAATGTTGGGCCTGAGTCTCGATACTTATTATAAAACTACATTACGAGAAGATTGGGTGAAGATCATGTGAGAAGAAGGCTGGAAGCTCCAAATTATAATGAGAAACTTAAAAACCCGTGTTTTATCCAATTTGGTGAGTTCCATCAGTCACCCTTGCTCACTCCTAACGTGTCACTCAAACTTATAAAAATCATATCTCTTAATTTTGATGTCCAAAAATTTTAAACTTTCCACCAGTGGAAAACTAAGAGAATATGCTACAACTTTTATGAAGAGAACTTTGTCTTATTCTATCTACATAAATATAATTTAATCAATGAAATCAGGATACAATTCTTATCAAGGATAATGCTACAGACTCTGCCAGCACCAATGATGTTATCATGTAAAGTCTCTCTCACCAAAAGTTCAACATTTTCAAACTTTATACCATTGGAAAGCTAAGAGGATATGCTACAAGTTTTATGAAGTAAACCTTGTCTAATTCTACCTAGATTAATACAGTTTATTCATGGAAGTTAGAGTCAATACTCTTGTCCAAAGGTAGTACTATAGCTATGTTCCCCCTTTTTCTTCTTTTGCCTATTACGAACTTTTACAATTTTTAAAAATAAAAGACCCAGATCCAACCAACAACTAAATGTACATACATGACTCTTAACATAACAATTTATTTTAAGTCTATCCAGGGCCATCTAACAACATACTACTCCATCTCTAACAACAATTAACAACTCAACGAAGAAGATAGTTATGAACATATACAAAGGGAACTTCTTCAACTCTTAATCTCATTACTCAATCAAAATAGAGTGTTAGCACAGCTTTAATTACATATCAACAACCACATCAATAGCTTAATACAAAGTATAAATGAATGCTTATGTTTGAAATGATTATAAAGCTACCCAAAAATATAGTTGAACTAACTTAGTTACAAGAGGTAACTATTTTGGAGTTTGCCAAAGCTTTGCAAGGATCAATAATCTTCTTGTTCTGCACCTAATGAGTAAAAAAAATAATGGGTTAAGGATGTTAACATATAAAGCATATCATATATATTTAACCATCAAACCATAACATTCAATTGTGTATCATGCTCGACAAATCAAAAATAAAATGCACAAATGATGGACCCCATTTTCAGAGCCCAACAACCGGAGTCATAAACCTTGTGCTTATTACCCTGGAGGGTTATTGCCATCATTCCCCAAGGTTGGTCTACCCACACTAGTCAATCACCCGAAATACAACTTGACCTCTTCAAAGAAATTGTAGCTCTAAGTCTCTAATTTTCTTTGAAGTAAGAATCATCTCAATCGGAGTTTTACAGCTCAAGATAATTAAAAAGCTAAAGCATGTTCATACCCCAATCATGCTCTCCCAACCGACCTCTCACTTACTCTAATGCAAAAATTCTCAAAACAACTCCAAAAGATACAAATTTTCATTTGAAGACAGTAAAAGATGTTAGGAATCCATTTCTTTAAGAATCACTTCATTTGGAGGTCGGATGAGGAAGTTATACACGAAAGAATCAAACACGTTTATAGCACCAATCAATTTGTACCTATCTTGGCGTAATTTCCATAACTCCCACTAAAAATATCAGATTGACTTGTTTTTTAGATGGTTTTAAAGAAGACTTCTATATCTACAACTTTTATGAAGACTTAAAAGACAAATTTCACCTTCTGAAGGACCAAAAATGGAACAAAAGATGACGATACAAACTAAGACGATGTAGAAGGTCAAACTAAGATAGTCAAACTAAGACGATGCAAAAGGTCAAACTAAGACGATACAGAAGGCCAAACTAAGACGGTCAAACTAAGACAATGCAGAACTAAGACGAAGCAAAACTAAGATGAAGAAAACTAAGACGAATCAAAACTAAGACGAAGCAAACTAAGACTAGGCATACTAAGACAAAGCAAAACTAAGACGAAGTAAAACTGAGACGAAGCAAACAAAGACGAAGCAAACTAAGACGATGCAAAACTAAGACGATGCAAAACTAAGACGAAGCAAAACTAAGACGAAGCAAACTAAGACGAAGTAAAACTAAGAAGAAGCAAACTAAGATGCAGCAAAACTAAGACGAAGCAAAACTAAGACGAAGCAAAACTAAGACAAAGCAAACTAAGACGAAGCAAAACTAAGACGAAGCAAACTAAGTTGAAGCAAAACTAAGACAATGCACCGTGCATAACAAGATGTTTCAACTGGGTCTTCCTCACATCCCCAAAGTTCTAAATCACTTTCTACACTCTCCAGAGCATCTCCACTCATAAAGACCATAACTTTCAACTTAGATGTCCAATTATTTCATGTTATATACCGTTGGAAAGATAAAAGAAAGACCTACAACTTTTCAGACGATAACTTTGCCTAAATCAGCTCACATCAACCCAGAAATATCCCTGAAGTTTGTATACAAATTTTTCCCCTATGTAACCTTGAGAATCATGGGCGAAACCAAAATCATAAACCATTAGTATCAAAAGATCGTAATTTTACAAAGCTTTAATGGGCATTTCAGGCCCCCAATACATGAATGGTTCAAAAATATCCCAAAATACAAAAGATACATGAACAATAAATTATTCAAAATGCAACTAAAGCCTTGGTTTACTAGATTTGCTTAAATTACAACAATATTTCAAAAGTGGAGTGATGCCTTGGCCCTTGACTACTCAATCTCTTGCTCATCACCTGTTTATGGGGAGGAAAGTGGGAGTGAGCTTAAAGCTCGTGGGAAACAATTTTATAGTTTGTAACAAGCAAAGACATTTTTAAAACATTTTTCATGCAAAAATTTTTGGGTATGCAAATCATGAATGCATTATTCCAATCAACTTGTCATGAACACATAAATACATCAAATGGTTTGGGTAAGTCCGAAACATGACGCACTACACATTTCCAATGAAATGGTCCTGTGTAGTCGTGAAT
>JAOTIZ010000202.1:9624878-9636058 GCA_027123425.1 Erythroxylum panamense | reverse complement strand
GGGCCTCTTTTGTTCTTTTTCTCAGGGGAGGGCTTGTCCTCCCCTGTTGACTGGGGTATGCCCCTGAGCTTGTGTACTTACCCTATTCTTTTGATAAATATTTACCGTTTATCAAAAAAAAAAATTGTCAAAGGTCTCGTTTTCCTATCTTAACTCTTTTGCACGTTCGAGTATGCTTCAAAATTTTGACTTTGTCTTTGTTGTTTGCTTTATTATGGTAGTCAACGATTGTGTGTTGATGAGACCGTCGAACACCAGTAAGCTACCATACGTAGCTAAAATTGAGGGGATCGAGACTGATGGTAGGAACAACAGAAGTCATACTAACGGCAAAAGAAGAAAATGTTTAAAGGGAGAAGAATCGAGCAAATGAAAGAATAATATTTGAAGACTTAGTTGTGTTTTTCAAAAGAAGAAGATGAATATTTGAAGAGAACAATCGAGCAAAGAATGGCAGAAGAAGAAGAATATCTGAAGAATGGTCGTGTTTTTAAAAAAAAGAAGCTGTAGAATAAGAATATTTGAAGAGGAGGTAGTGTTTTAATAAAAGAGTTGTTAGAGAGTTAGGAGAGAAAGAAAGGTTAAATTGGCCAGTATAATTTTTAGATTAAATTCCTGGGGAAAGTAATCTAAATAGCAAGGGGGTGTTGGGATTTAGAATCCTGGGAAAGTGCTACTACTTTCTCCAAATTAGGAAAGTTTTTACTTTCCTAACTACTCAAAAAATGAACCAAACATAATAATTTAAAGTTTAGAAAAAAGATTACTTTCCCAGTCAACAATCCATGCCAACCAAACGGGGCCTTTAAGTAATATGGAAATACATCAAAGAGAGCAATATGTGGCTATCACACTTAAAAATGAGGGAGAGTCGGAAGGACCAGTGGAAAACCAAACTAAACCCTACCTTATGTTGGTGTTATGGAAATATAGTACTCTGGAAAGCAAGTATATTTACATATAACTTAATCTTCTTCCAATTATTGTTTTAATGATAATATTTATTATTAATAAAAAATGAGTTTTTTTATTTTTATGAGCATAATATAACTAGCCATAAGGTACCAAGATTTGTTTGTAAGTAATATACATATATATAGATATGTATAGGAAACATGTATATTATTAGAATCTAAATTAATTGATTCACGGTTGAATAATCAAGTTGGTCGCTTCATTATGGTTTAGACTGTAGTATTGCGATTTATCTCCGTGTAAATAAAGGAGTTTATTTCAAGGGAATGATGAGTTTCATATCATGATAGTAGTTGACTATCGATAATGACACTATTAAATAAATCTAAAATCACATATGTTTTTAAAGAATAAAGTAGGTCATTTCTTTAATCTTAAAACATACACTTTAACATTCTTTTATTACGAACTACAATCTTGATGAGTGGTGAACTCATGTTTGTTTCATTATAATTCTTTATATAATCAGAATGGATTTTTACAGAGTATCAATCTAGTGTCTACACGTTGGAATTATTAATTGAAACATGTATCGGGGAATATTGACTCAAATAAAGAGTTTATAGTGATATAATCACTTCTAGATGTTTTATAGAGATTGGTGATTAAACTGGCACCAGTTGTTTGATGGACTACCTACCCATCAAGTATTAACACCAAGATGAGATCTTGTGTGTTAATCACCATATAGAGTGAAGTAGGAGATCTAGAAGGAAAAACCAAAATAAAGATAAAACGATAATTTTATCCTTTATTGTGTGAATGGCTATAATATGGTTCATAATAGAGTTTACAATTGGACATCTAATTCGAAACATGTGCTCTCATAATATTTAGCAATTCAGAGTTTAGCTAATTGTCTTTAGTGGAATGACATTTGGTTAATAAAGTGGAATTAATTATAATGAGATTAAATTAATTCCAAGCTTATTGGAGCTTGAATTATATAAGTCTAACTAGATTCCTAACTTGGCTTCTAGGAAAGCTTATTGTAGGACCTCTGCCTCTCGGTCCTCGTGTCCACAGGACCTCGGCCTATAGGGCCTCGCATCCTCCAAAGGGTCTCGGCCTCTCGACCTCGCGCCCATCCGTTTCCAGATATTGTCCGCTTTGGGCCTCTGCTTCTAGGGCCTCGCACCCTCACAGTTTTACTTTTCCACAGGACTTCCCAGGAGGTCACCCATCCTGGTACTGCTCTGGCCCTAGCACGTTTAACTTTGAAGTTTTGATGGGATCCGGTGTGTTAGGGCATGAAAAACACGTCTACAAGGGGAAGGTATCCACACCCTTATAAGGGGTGCTTCGTTCTCCTTCCCAACTGATGTGGGATCTTACATTTTCTCTGCTGTTAGAGTCGAAATAATTCTAGGTGGGCTTGCTTTCCTATCTCCCATAAACACCACCTTTATCCAACTCAAACTCTACTGTCTTCTGATTGCAATCTAAATTGGCATTATATTTTTCTAACGTGTCCATGCCCAAAATCACAGCTAATCCCCCCATCTTTAATGACATTAAATCCATCACTAATTTTCCTCCACCAATGTATATTTCACAATCTCTATAAACTTGATTAATAATGATATATTGGCCAATTAAGGTACTAACTATCAAAGGACTAGCTAATGGGCTCAAACTTCTATCATGCACAATCCTACTTGACGAAACAAAAGAATGAGTAGACCCTAGATCAATTAAAACAATAATATTGTCATTAAACAATTTAACCATACCAGTCACAACCTCAGGAGCTACTTCTGCGCCCTTCCTCGTCATTACAAACACCCTAGCTAGTGCTTGCCTCCTCAATCTTCCTGGAGGATTTACTTTCTTGGCTTCAATAGAACTTTCCACTTCAGTTGCAGGCTTAACTCTCAAAGTCTCAATCCTTTTTGAAGCTTGCATCTGAGTTCCCTCCCGTCTTGCATACTACGGGCACTCTCTTGCCATGTGCCCTTTTTCTCCACAGTTAAAACAAGTTCCACTTAGCCTATAGCACTCCCTTTTATAGAATTTGCCACAATGGTCGCATTTGGAAATGGATGGCTTATCCTCCTCTCCCCTTCTACTTCCTCCAGTCATTGAGGCTTGATGAGAGATAGTTCTCATCTGTTTAGACCTACTTGTACCCCTGCTCCTATCCTCAGATTGTACGGGAAAAGTCCTGGCACTCATCTCTAGAATAGGAGCACTGCCTCCCCTCCTGAATTGTTCTCTTCCTTTTCTCTTTCTGTTTACTGCACTCTTTATATTCTCTACATTCTTAACCCTTAACGCAACTTCTACTAGCTGTTGAAAGTCACATAAATTTTGCACCACCACTTTTTCTCTGATGGATAAATGCAATCCCACTTCAAACCTATAGCACTTAGCCGCTTCGCTCATCATCATCTCAGCTGCATATCGGGACAATTGCATAAATTTATTCTCATATTTTCTCACTGTCATCTCCCTCTGGTTGAGACTCAAAATCTCCCTTTGCTTCTGCTGGATATATACCTCAGACAAATATTTCTTCCTATAAACAGCTAGGAAGTCCTTTCATGCCAATACTGGTGGTTTTATCTGACTCCCTGGTACACTTTCCAACCAATGCAGGGCATCTCCCTGTAGCAAGCTTACAACATATTCAACCTTTTCATTATCCTCACAGTCCATTTGTTCCATTATCCTTTCTATCTTCCTTAACCATATTTCGGCTTCTTCTGAATCAGTTGTTCCATAAAAAATCCACTGCCCTATACTTCCTAAGCTTATTAAATTACCTTCCTTTCTTAGCTAGGGTTGGGGTAGAAGTTTGTGACATCTGGCCCATGGCCTGGACAAAAGCCTGAGCAAAGGCTTAGCACAATCTATGATCTAAGGGAGTAGGCCCTTGCTCTTGCGGAAGAAGTAATTCATACATTTGTGATCAAAAGGGCTCACTACCATGCCCTACAAAAGCCTCAACAGTTTCTGGGGCTGTAGACTCATCAGTGCCCTCCTCTTTTGGTGGAGAGTTAGGTGCAATAGATCATTGTCACAAGGTGGCATCTTACTCCTTCAATTTAAACACTATTATTTAGCTTACATTTCATTTTAATCTTATTTCCTACGTGTATGCATGATATGCATGCCACTCAATGCAATCAATCAATTCAACAATGCAAACAATTAATCACACATCGTAATAATTCATATCGCAAAATATTCTAAGCCTAGGAATCCTTAAAAACCAAAGGCTCTGATACCAAAAATGTTAGGCCTGGGTCTCAGTACTTATTACAAAGCTACATTACACGAGGATGAGGTGAAGATCATGTGACAAAAAGGTTGGAAGCTCCAAATTGTAATGAGAAACTTAAAAACCCTTGTTTTACCCAATTTAGTGATTTCCATCGGTCACCCTCGTACACTCCTGACATGATACTCAAACTTATAAAAATCATATATCTCAATTTTGATGTCTAAAAATTTCAAAATTTTTACCATTTGAAAGCTAAGAGGATATGCTGCAACTTTCATGAAGACAACTTTTTCTAATTCTATCTATATCAATACAGTTTGAAATCAGGACACAATTTCTGTCAAGGATAGTGCTGCAGACTTTGTCAGTACCAGTGACATTATCGTGTAAAGACCATATCTCTCTCACCTGAAGTTCAAAATTTACAAATTTTATACCATTGGAAAGATAAGAGGATATGCTACAACTTTTATGAAGACAACTTTGTCTGATTCTATTTACATCAATACAATTTAATCATTGAAATCAGGATATAAGTTCTATCAAGGATAGTGCTACAGACTCTGCCAACATCAATGACGTTATCGTGTAAAGACCATATCTCTCTCAACCTACGTTCAAAAATTACAAAATTTATACCATTGGAAAACTAAGAGGATATTCTACAACTTTCATGAAGAAACTTTATCTAATTCTACCTAGATTAATATAGTTTATTCACGGAAGTTAGAGTCACTACTTCTGTCCAAGGTAGTACCACAGCTATGTTCCCCCTTTTTCTTCTTTTGCCTATTACGAGCTTTTACAATTTCCAAAAACAAAAGACCCAGATCCAACCAACCACTAAATGTACATACATGAATCTCAGCATAAAAATTTATTTTAAGTCTATCCAGGGCCATCTAACAACATACTATTCTATCTCTAACAACAATTAACAACTCAACAAAGAAGATAACTATGAACATGTACAAAGGGAACTTCTTCAACTCTTAATCTCATTACTTAATCAAAATGGAGTTTGAGCCTAGCTTTAATTACATATCAATAGCCGCATCAATAGCATAATACAAAATATAAATGAATGCTCATGTTTGATATGCTTATAAAGCTACCCAAAAATATAGTCGAACTAACTTAGTTACAAAAGGTTATCTTGCAGTTTGCCGAAGCTTTGCAAGGATCAATAATCTTCTTGTTCTACACCTGAGGAGTAAAAAAATAATGGGTTAAGCTACGAAGTTTAGTGCCTAATACATTTATAGCCATTGCTAATAAGCACATAATAAAGATATATATATATATATATATATATATCTTATTTTAATCTAGCAATTAAATCATCAATAGTTCTAGCTCAAAGACTTATAGTTAAGGATGTTATCATATAAAGCATATCTTATATTTAACCATGAAAACATAACACTCAATTGTGTATCATGCTTGATAAATCAAAAACGAAATGCACAAATATAATAGCTTGAATGTCCTATGGATCGAAATAGAGAAACTGAAGTTTACATCATAAACTAAATGAGTCAACCGGGAGAAGGTTTTAAGTCAACGTATATGTGACGAACAAAATAATATCTCTCTTGCCCAAACACAAGCAAATTTTGATGCTCAATTCATTTCATCACATGTTCATACTTTCATACTTCTTATGCTTTTTCTCTTTGTCATTAATACAAAAAAATGTCGTAACACCTTTCAAGGTATAACATGATAATAAATCATAGAGCATTTTCGAACAATCGTAACAATTCAAGTCAAGGAATTAAGCATACACACACAAGTAAGAAATCAACCCATCATCCACAATAACTATAAACATATTGCCCACCTAATTGCCTGTAAATCCAAACTTAAGCTTGTCTTTCCTCTTACTCTTCCATTAGATTTTCTTGGTTTCCTTCAAACAAACAAATTTTCATTCAAACCATATACAGATAGAAAATCTATAAAGTTTTAATAATAAAAAATTGAGCTTAGACTTAGTTTACCCATGGTTTATCTAGGCTAGAATAATTAAGATCTAGTTGAAAATCAATGAAAATCAAAATGAGTTTCTTGGTCCTCTTCTTTCTCCCTTTATTTCCAGCCAAGAAACTCATTTTCTCTAGTTCTTTTTTTTACCAAAGCAAGAAGAAAAGATGATGAAGATTACCTAAAAACTTAGCTGAATCCTCTTCCTTCTTCTTCTTTCTCCTTTTCTCTTTCTACATTTTTTTTCCTTTCCTAGCTTCTCCAACACATTTCACGCATTCTTCTCCTCTCCTTTCTTCTTTCTACGCTTTTTTTCCCTTTCTTTCCTAGCTTCTCCAATACATTTCACGCATTCTTCTCTTATCATTTATTCAAGACCTTTTTTTTGTCCTTCCAAGTTTACCCTTCCATATTTAATCTAATGTCTACTTGTTCCATTAGTCTCTTATGTCTACTACACACTAACTTAATTCTAACATTTCTATTTAATAATTCTAATTTCTATTCATGCTTGCTAAATTAATGGACTAAATTTTAAAAATAAAAACATGGGTTGTTCTAATCTTGTTATTGTCGTCAATGACCATGTCTATACTCTCTGTCTTGTTAGTTTTTATATGTAAATAGCTAAATCATTTGTTTTGCTTAAGGCTTTGACCAGAGATCTCCGTCCTCGATGTCCAACACCAAGCTGTTAAAGACTTCAGGCTCTGTGAAGTCTTAATTAGTGTATCGTTAACCTAAGCAGTTTGCAATAATTAATATTTTAGATTGCTATTTTTCTTCATTTATTTTTGCAGGTTCTGAAGTGGATTATCAAAGTTACAACGAACGAGCTCACCTTTATCTCTCTTTCATTGCTTATATCAGGTTATGCTTTCGTAAAAGCTCTAGTAAAGGTAGATTTGTCACAATCTATTGCTTCATTTTTTTTGTAACCTGCATTTTAATCAATGCTTCTAACTTTTGAGTCTATCTCTATTTTTTTGTACGAAAGGATTGATCTTTGTGTGAATCCCTTGAAGCTTGCCTCTTCTTGACAAGCTCTTTTTGTGCTTGTTGATTTCACTCCCTTAGAGAATGACCAACATCTACCATGCACTTAAGCTCTCCACTTCAGAAGTGTTAAAGTTTGCAACTTTGTAACAAAGAACATCATTTTTCATAGTTTTAGAAATTAGGTTTTTAGTCTCATTTTTTGCTTTTTGGGTTGTTCTTCGTTGTCCTAGACAACATCTCAGACACACTCTTTTGCTTTATTAACTCCACTCAATTTGTTTTCTGGGTCAATTCCTCTCACTTTCTAGTAAACCAAACACATTTCTTTTCTTCTCTACTATTTGAGATACTAATATTATCATACTTTATATTTACACTGTGTACCTTCCTAGTTGTTGCTTCTGTGTATGAAGCTATTTTTTTCGCTTCAATTCTTCTTCTTCTTTTATATCTTTTCTAAGTATCCTTTTTTAGATTAATTGGAATGAATACCGTAACTCTACTTGAGTCTAGACTTTGGAGTTTTCAAGAGAGAGGAATAACCCTCGAGGTTGATTTGCGATTTTGACAGGGCTGTCGTTAGGATTTTTTATATTCATTAAAAAATCTTGTTCCTAGATTTTGTCTAATTATTCAATCTCTATCTCTCTAGTTGTTAGTTGTTGACTAGCTGTTGTGTCTAGTGACTTGAATTTTCATCTCAAGTTTCTAAGAAAATTTTTTGCATTTGAGAAGCTCATGGCCTCCGTCACCAGTTAAGAGTGTGGCTTTGCCAGTTCCCCATCTACCATTTGCCACTTTTCGAGTGTTTTGTTACAATTATTAGATGCCTTTCAATCACAATCAACCATTTGTCACTTCTTCTTGTTCTTCTTGTTGTTGTTATTATTATTATTATTATTATTATTATTATTATTATTATTATTATTATTATTATATGTTTTCTCTCTATTTGTGGGTCATTTAAAAAGTCTCTTTACTAGTTAAGGGTAAGGTAGTGCACTATTGGACCTCCTTAGACCCTTTGAATTAGTGAGATTTCTACTAGATGTTGTTATATTACTTATTTGTATTTTTGCATTTTTGTATTTACTTATTTTTATTTCTTTTTTATTATTTTTTAAGCGCATCCATGTATAATTTTGGTAATATCTTCATGCCGCATTGTATATGAATCTATCAGAAACAACATCTCTACTAGATAAGGATAAGGTTGCATATTAACAAACCTCCCTAGATCCCGCGTTTATGTAGGACTTTAACTGAGTGATAATGAAGATGATGAAGATAATGATATTTATAAAATATAAAATATTTTAATTAATTATACACAAAATAAATTATATAATAACTAATGTGAGTAAAAAAATTCTCATTATCATTTTTAATATTTAATATCAAATATTATCATAACTATTAAATTTATTTAATAGTATACCAAACATGCATAATCAGTAATTTAATTCTTATTTTGATTCGCACTTTTCATTTCCATTCCTATTTTTTTTCGATTCCTTCATTATTGATTATCAAATGAGACCTAAGAGTTTGGAATCTATTTCAAGGATGCTAAAAATGTTTTGTGAGAATTCTGCAATTGTATCCTTATCTCAAAAAGTATTAACACTTCTCGATTCTAGCATATTGACATTAAGTTTTACTTTGCAAAGTACATAGGAGTCTTTGATTAAAGTATATACATAAGAGTCTTTGATTAAAGTATACTTCCATAAGTAGTATATTGGTAGATCCATTAACTAGGCCATATTTATTTATGTTTTTCAAGGATACGTCTCCCATATAAGATTGTTAAGAGCCTGATCTTTTTATTTTAGTGAAAGTTTCTATTCAATGTATGTTTTGTGAGGATTGATTGGATTTTATATAATTCTTACATATTATAAATAGTTGTAACTATTTATGACAATTTGTAACTCTAAATACCTAATAAATGATAAATTAATGATATTCATTATGTTGAATCTATATTGACACTATTGTCATACATCCTATTGATGTATTAATTATATGATTAATTTAACTATGCATATTATTATAAAAAGCATTATGATATGATTACACAATCTAAGTGAAAAAAAGTTTAATTAATTAATATGGGCTGTTATAATTTAATGACAATTAACATTTTAATTGTATACTTGTGACATTTATACTTTTTAAAAATAAATATTATATTGCTAACTATGCTTTAGACTATGAAGTTTATTTTTTAATATTGTTCAAGCTATACCCATTAAACTTATAGTCCACCAGAAAATAAAAGTCAACTTAATTAATATATCTTACTCTTATAGTGGAAAGTGAGTGAAATAGACTAGAGAATTCGGCTTATAGAGCCTTGCTCTTCTTCTTGTCCTACATATCCTTGTTCTTGTCTTATAACAATCCACTAAATTATAATAGCTTCTATATTTTTAGGATGAAATTTTATAATCCCGTTATAAAAGCATGCTTCGAAATAATGAAATCTTATTTAGTTAAATGACTTTGAATGTATTAGTAATGTTTTAAAAATTGATCCTTACATTGAACCGGTCAATGAAAAGGTTTACAGTTTAAGAGTTCAATCGATATTAAATTGTTATAAAACTGGTAATAATCTCAAAACAATTTATTTTGCCCTAGTTTATGTTAAATTAAAGCTAGAAAGGTAGCTTCTTAATGTAATCAAAATAAAAGCATAATGAGAAATGGTTAAGGATTCCATAAAAGCTACCTATTTGTGGAGATCAATGAACAAAGTTCTAATGTTGTTCTAGATAATTAAGAAGAAATGTACTCAGTATGTTGATAAAAAATGAGATAACCTCTATGTAAAGGAACTGATCCCCATATTAAAGTTAATCAATAAAGGCTTTGTCACAAATGTATCCATCAACGATCTTCCTAGTGGAAATGCATTTGTTTCCACCAACAAATAAGTACTAATTTTACTAGTGCTTGAAATCCTTATCAATCACAATGGTGCAGATCATAACAAAATAGATCCTCCTAGTATGCAATAGACATTAAAGTATGCTTGTCTCCTCTATCAGAGAAGGGTGACCACAACTTTTTAGATGTCTTAACAAATTTAAGGGAAAGAGAATTAAAGTGGGACACTGAGCAGTGTGAAATTGATTCATTGTTTCAACATCAGAGGGACCATTTAAGTTTATGGGAATAAATTATATGAAAAAATAGCCAAGTAGATAAATTGTTTGTGAATCCTTCCAAGTTGGGGAAAGCCATTTTCGAGTAGACACACCAATCAATTCGTTGATAGCAAGACATAAAAAGTAAAAATAAATTAGATCACTTTATAAATTATTCACATTTGATATCTCACATACAATTTATAAACTACATCCATATAAACTTAAAATGACTATACATATGCACCATAAGAAGACCAATAACAGAATGGTGAATAAAATCTTACTCATTTATCGGTGTGCTCCACTTCAAATTACCAAATGTTAGCAAGTGTAGCTTTCATTTTTGAAGTTTTAGATCAACAAATTGAATACTTTAAGAGAGTATATATATAACACAAGACATCATAATAAATAACAAATCTCCTTTAGTTTGTCCTCTTGTAGATAAAGCTATCGAATTATTTTTATCTATTATATATTGAGAAACCTTGAATAAACAAACTAGACATTGAATAATAATAAACTGGCCATACTCGAATTCTATACAAGCAATCCTTATCTGTTATCTATTAAGAAACTTGAATAACAGTAAACTGGACGAATTCTATACAAACAATCCTTATTTGTTATCTGTTAAGAAACCTTGAATAACAGTAAATTGAACATCGTATTCTATACAAACATAGATTGACAACAAAATCAGAGTTTCACTCTGGTTCTGCCTGATTTTGGCTGAACGGTGCGTTGCCGTTGAAGTCCATTGTTATCTTCCTTCTGTGATGAACCTGACGTGAAGATACCTGCAAAACAGTGAAGGCACGTCGGGGGTTATGTCC
>JAOTIZ010000202.1:9614628-9624778 GCA_027123425.1 Erythroxylum panamense | reverse complement strand
GCGTCTGCAAGGGGAAGGTATCCACACCCTTATAAGGGGCGCTTCGTTCTCCTTCCCAACCGATGTGGGATCTTACACAGCTGGACAGAGATATCAGCAGATTTTGTGGAGGGGCTTCCTTCTTCCAATGGTTATACGGTGATCCTTGTGGTAGTAGATAGGTTATCTAAATATTGCCATTTCATTCCTATGAAACACCCATTCACTACTACTGACGTGGTTAAAACGTTTGTGCATAATATATTCCGTTTACATGGAATTCCAGAAACTATTGTTAGTGACAGAGACAAGATATTCACCAGCGCCTTTTGGGATCAAGTGTTTAAATTACAGGGAACGCAACTTCTAATGAGCTCTAGTTACCATCCTCAAACGGATGGACAAACCGAAGTCTCCAACCGCATATTGGAACAATATTTAAGGTGTTTTACAAGTGATCGACCGAAGAAGTGGTTTGACTGGCTTCCATGGGCCGAACTCAGTTACAATACTAGTCTACATTCAGCCACTCAGTTCACTCCCTTCGAGATTGTCTATGGGCGTCCTCCACCATCACTCACTTCTTACATTCCAGGTACTACCAAAGTTGCAGCAGTAGATGATTTTCTCAAAACCAGGGATGAGATTATGCGAGACTTAAAACGGAACCTTCGATTGGCCCAAGATCGCATGAAAATGCAAGCAGACAAAAAAAGAAGGGAGGTTCAGTTCATGGTGGGTGACTTTGTGTATCTCAAGCTTCAGCCGTATCGACAAAAGTCTGTTGTTTTTCGAGGTTCCCTCAAACTCTCTGCTCGTTTTTATGGACCCTATGAAATTTTGGAAAAGATAGGCCCCGTGGCATATCAACTTCGTCTTCCCGAAGGAGCTCAAATTCACAACGTTTTTCATGTTAGTTTGCTTCGCAAACACTTGGGAACCCGACCTGATCCTTTACCTGAGCTACCTCCAGTAGATGACGAGTCCAGTCCATTACCCACACCTGCTCGGATCTTAGATAGGCGAGTTGTTCAAAAAGGTCGTTATCGTCCCTACACCGAAGTGCTAGTTCATTGGCCAGGAACCGAAGCTTCTAAGCGACGTGGAAAAATTACAGACGTTTTATGCGTTCCTATCCAGAGTTTGTCCTTGAGGACAAGGACAGTTTCGGCGGGATGGAATGATAGGTACTGCACGTGAGTCACTCCTCAACATATGCACGACTTGGTCTACGTGGTTTCGTTGAGGGCAACAAACTGAGTCCACGATACTTGCTTAGTTTTAGGATGCACTTTTCCATTATTTGAAGTTCCAGTAGTGATCGTGGGCAAGCCCCACTTTTCATTATTTTGCATTTCCAGTTGTAATCGTGGGTGAGCCCACTATTTCCTATTTTGTTGTGAGCGTCATCCCTTTCTGATTTTCTTACCTATATATATCAGATTGTTATGGAGGAATAAAATGATGGACAGAATTCGCTCAACTTTCTTCTTCTGATTATCTACTTCTTCTTAGCTTTCTAAAATTCCCGCATCAGAAATCCAAAATTTAGCCTTTTAAGTATATATGTATATTAACAGACTGGTTCATTCTCTGAAAAACCAGCAGCAGCCAATTCTCTAATAAACCGACCAATTTTTATACTAAGAGATTATTAAATTAAACTGAACCAAACAACTGATCAGTTCAAACAATTTCTGATCAGACTGACCCATTCGGTCGCTAGTCCAGTCTAATTTTTAAAACCTTGCATATTACTTGTGTGTTGATAGTGTAAATTTTTCAACAATCGCACTCCTTTAAAAAAGAATCAAGCATATTGCATGGGAGTTAACCGGGTCTCATTTCTGTCACTCTAATCAATACTGGCTATCCAACGGACTTTGTGCTACATATGCTGAAAGGTGATGTATTGCTAAAATTAGAAAAAGGCTGTCAACTTGAACAAAATCAATCGGAAGATTGCCAAAACTTTTGGCAAATTCAAGAGAAAATAATGCTCAAATTGACTTTCATTTTACATCATACAACAACAGAAACTGTTAGTGTTGCGGTAGAACTGGTCTCTTTTCCAACATCTCGTAATGGACGACAAAATTATCCTGCATCAGCATCATTCACACAATTGCAAGTCACAAATCAAGTATGCTTGACATTATGAACATGGGAAAAGGTCCAAACAAAAGAAGAACAATAAAATACTGCAAACCTTGCGCAGAATTTCAAATGTGTTTGGATCGAAACAGTGATAAGACCCTCTCTCATACGTGTTTGTTTTCACAAGAGGCTCCATGTTGGGGGGTCTAATAAACCACCCTCGATGCTCTTTGTGGTAAAACCAACCTCTGTTGTAACTGCCATCAAAAAGACCAGACCTATATGAGAATAGAACCTCACAAGGAAAAGAAACAAACTAGTAGACATCCCAAAAAATCGAAATTGGGCATGCATTTAATTGTAGGAATGGAAGGAATTATGCAGATATAGAACAAAACTGACACCAAGTCATCAGGGTAGTAGCTAGCTTACAGTTCATGGGCAGCATATAGTTGAGCTTCATCTTTTGGCATGCTGAAAAAATAATGAAAGAAGATTAAAAAAAAATTGGTAAATTTTGAAAAGTGAACCGACCAAAGGGGAAAAGATAATAGCAAACAAAAAAACTTCAGGTAACAATAGAAACATTTATAAAAAAATGTACCTGTAGAATATGTAAAACAGTGTTTCCACGCAGAACTTGGAAAAGTAACCTTGCTGCAGTTGTTTAAAGAGGTAAATAACAATGACAGGAAAATGGAAAAAAAACACCAAAGCGGAAAAAAAGAAGAGCCAGGTCAGAAGGGAAAGTGTAAAGAAAAGGCAGCTCACATGTAAAACAGGTGGTTGCTTCGCATAATAACAATGGGGCACCATAAACTCTGGATCATCCTTAGCAGGCCCTTCAGACCATGGGGAACCAAATGTCTTATGAAGATTTTCAGCAGAATTCAAGTTCAATCCCAGAGTCGTTAAATCAATTCCAAGTGCAAGTGGGGTCAAATCAGGGTCACTCATTCTAATAATACTTAACAAGCCAAGTAATCCAAATGGATCAGGAGTTGACTGTGTAGCCTGCATGGATTTTATGTGATTGACAGCTGACATTGGTTGCAACCGAAATTGCGATGGATTTTGCTGCTGTTGATACTGCTGGATAAGATAGTCATATCCAACTCCAGAGACAGTGTTTGGTGAGTTTAAAGGTCTTAGTCCAATCCCAGGAGGGCCATTGTTCTGAACAACAAATAAATATATGGTCAGACAAAAACATCAGTTCTGTGGCATCAAAGACCAAAAAGTATATATGTCTAACAGAACGAACATACCTGAGAGTGGTAGGATGAGCGTGAAGATTGAAATATGTCTGAGCCATGAATCAGGTCTTGATTGTTTAGAGATGAAAAATTGACGCCACTACTACTCACAGCTGGAGTATGTTGTTGCTGCTGCTGTGAGCGATACGATGAATAATTGCCCCCCAAGTTGAATCCAGCAGACCTCCCTAGCTGCTGAGTCCAAAATTGAAGTATGTGAGGAAGTACATAACAATTAGTACTATGGTATTGGTCAAACTTTCACAACTTTCACTAAAACTCACAGAGAAGTGCTGAGATTGCATCATTGACATGGTATTGTCATGCAGTTGTTCCTTTTGGTGTAGATCCATGGTGTAATCAGCATTACCACCTGACCCAAATTTGTACTTCAACACCATATCACTTTTTTGTTTTCATTTTAATGAAGATAGTATCTTATCCAAAGCCAGTCGCTATGAAAGGCAACATCAATTTTTATATTGATTGAATTTTTCAACAAAATCAATGTTAGTGAATGAAGGGTTCTGTGACTCATTATCTCCAAATTAACTGACAGAAACAAAGATTGTTGTATTAAAAATGGAGTTGAATGAGAATCTACGAACCTTTAAATCCTGGTAAAGCAGGAAAATCTTCATTTTGGATGCTGAATTCTTGGTTTTGTTGAACAATAGGGCTAACACCAAGACCTTGTTTACGCAGTGAACCTGAAATGTTTATGGCATATTTACTCAATACAGATGAAACTGGCTAATATTGGCTACCAACGGTCAAATTGCAAAACCATGTTTTCATTACCCAATTGCCCTTGAGGCCCTCCTGCTGAATTAGGACGGCTAGTCAACTGGGGGAAATCATTATTTATGTCAAAAGGCGAACTGTCACTGGAATTAATATCATTCAACATTCCCATAGAGCCGAGATTGTTCACTGCTTGGGCATGGCTTTGTGTGAGAGGACCACCAGCTGTAGGATAGGAGCTCCCCAACATAGAAATCACCTGAGGAGATCCTGAATCCAGAAAGGGTCATATAAAGTAGTAGTCAAAGCTGGTCTAAAGCTGTAAAATTAAGCTACTATTCATGATCCAAGGAAAAGAAAGAAAAGAAAACTTACAAAGGCAGCCAATGATTATCTCAAAAATAAACACACGATGCTGAACTCAGTGCAAGAAAGGAACTCAAAGAATGCCAAGATTAAATTGAGATATCAAAGCAACAAAAATTTTAACCCCAAGATTTGTAAGCTAAAGTAAAGCAGTGTACCAAAGGAAACAACCTTCAATAATTTCTAGAAATAAAGCTCAGACACCTCAAATCTTTAGTCTGGAACATCAAATAAAGAGGATCAATTGCATTAGGCAATTTTCAAAATATAATACATTATTTCAAGATCTAACAAGTCATTCTACAGCTACAAATCTCCTATTCACAACAAAAAGAAACTCAAACAACTTCGTTACAAAAGAAAGTAGAACATAGGCAAAGCAATCGGATGATCCCTTAGTGCGAGGAAAATCCACTTATGCTACAACAAGATGAAAAACCTATCATGAACACTATGAAATGAAGTTAATAGGTGTTGCAATCTTCATCCAGATAGTTTGTTATCACAAACTATTCTAGAAATCAAGTAATGATAGCAGAAAATCAAGTTGTACCTTGTGGAAGTACACCACCCATTAATCTGTTTTGTACTTGAACACCTAAACTCCCAGATCCGCTGTTTGATGATAAATTAAGACGTGATGTAAGGCCAGGCAAAGATAATCCTCCCCCTGAGCCAATGTTCCTTCCAATGTTGCCCCCACCTATCATGTTACCCATAGAACTTGTAATCCGAGGACCTGCATTTCCCAAAATTGGGGATACCCCCAATCCTGGAACAACATTCCGGTTACCAATTGCTGCAGAAGTTGGTAGAATCCCCGGAATAGAACTGCCAACTCCATTTGTGTTACTACTAAACCCAGGGTTTCCTACAACACTCACACCTCCTCTATTGCTGACTCCTGATTGTCCATGGATGCTGCCATGGGATAACTGCACAGTTCACAATATTTTAGTAATAAAACAAGCAAAAAAATTACGAATGGAATCAGTTAGCTTGTTTACAAGTTTTGGTACCTGAGACAGTGCAACAGGAAGATTGTTGGATGCAAACCGTCCACTAGAGAGGCTACCAGTAGGTTGTTGAACTCCACCGGAAGGAACATTAGTCAATGTTGAATTTCTTGATGCAAGTGTACCCGGCATGTTAGGAACATTAAAACTTCCATGAATATTGTGCAAGGCTTGAATACTCCCTGCAGTAAGAACCATTAAATTCAAATAAATTTAAAATGAGCAACACAGGTAAAATTATAGTAGAGCTACTAACCATTGTGATGAAAAACAGGAGAGCCTGCACCTGATTGGCCAGAGAAAGACGTAGCAAATGCTCGCCCTGTACTGTCTGGAATATTTGAAGCTGAACCATTAAGAGAAGACTGCAATAAAGACCATATTAAATTCCAGAATAAAAAAGAATAATGAAACAATGAAAGAACAACTCCAGAAACCAAACAATTACAATGATTCCAGAGCAAACCACGAAACAAAATGTTATTTCACATAAAGCCACAAAAGACAACTAATATTTGGCACAGGGGCGCGCAAAAGGCTAAAGTGGTGAACATCTTTAATATTGTGGTTGTATTAGATGATAAGAACATTGCACGTTATGCAAACTTAAGACAACCTATCCTTTGGAATGACCAATAGAAAACAGCGTTCTTCACAATTGCAAAATCACAAGCTTTCTTACTAAAGAAGTAATGGGCTTATTGTAGCAAAATCACATGTTTAAGATGCCAAAGAAAATCCTACAAAGAATTAGAAGACATTAACAACATGCAACAACAAATCTCAGACTACTCTATACAACTTAATGAACAAGTGAAAATATAATCCTGCCCTTCCCTAATAAGAAGATAGTACTTATAGAACCTGTCCATCATAGAGCCAAATAATGTATTTCAGCATAAGAGTAGTTAGAAGTCGAACAACAAAAACATTAAAACTTAAATATAAACTCAACCAAGATATACTGGAAACTGACAATACATTTAGTAACCCCGACATTGCGTAAAAGGCAAAAGCTCGTGCCACAAATCATGCCCTGATGAGAAGCAGCGGTGACTTGTCTCAGTCACAAGTTGGACGGAGTGATCAGTAAGCTTTCCTTAGTAAACACTTATATATATATATCCTGAAATGAGTAGAATATAGTAGTGAGGAAGTAGCAATAATACACAAGAAAAGGATAAGTGTACAAATGGAAAAGTTGGAAAAAGAGGAGGTGGAGAAACCTGTAATAGTCAACTAAAATTATCATAAACCTGTGTACCTTAAACTTCGGCTATTCTATACTAGAATCTAATTGATGATACTAAATGCGAAGCAAATTTCACACCCGTTGCACATTCATCTTTCTAAAACCTAATATGCTCTTAGATTTTGCAACTCCGCTTTTGCTATTAAACAGAACCGCGTGGGAAAATAAGAAGGTAGGAGCCACACTCTATAGTAATTAGAGAACATTTATTGCTCATTTATAACCAAGTAGGTATTGTTTTTTAGTGATCAGAAAAATAAACTAGAATGTTTACCCAGAGATCAACATTGTAGCAACTACATCAACCAGTTCCCCATTTCCTAAAATTGAATAAATAAAATCGTGGTTAAACATATCATTCAAAGATTGCAAGATTAATCTCACCACAATGCCTAAAGAGGCAATAATAAGAAGGGACCACTGTGAGTGTTATATAAGTTCTTCCACTAAAAAAATTATAAAATAAGTTCCTAAACATGTCAATAACTACTATAGCATTTTTCAGCAACCAAACAAACCACATAGCCTCCGTTACTCTCACTATAAACACAGAGCAACTAGATAACTTGAATCACATAAGCAGATTCCCGACCAAGAACCCTAACTATAAGGCCGTGAACTATACCAAGATTCCCATGACCGCAATACAATAAGAGAGGTTTAAGGAGATTGGGGAATCAATCTCGGAGCCAGTGGAGATCGGGCCGCGCTTGGAAAGAAAACAGTAGCTGGAAATCGGATCGGCGACGTAGGACGGCGATTATTTGGGGCTCGTCAGTCAAAACACAGCGAGTTCAAGGTTAAGTTTGCCCTAAATCCAAACAGCCAAAATCAGAGTGCCAGAACGAGAGAGGAAGAGAGTCGCAGAGAAACGGAAAAAAGAGAGCTTCGTTTTGTGACATGATAACTGATAGGTGTAAATGCCAACAGCAGAGGACTGGTGATTGCCTGCGGGTGTGCTACGCTTATGATTTTCTACTTGCCGTTAGATTGTAAGATTTCATATGGTCAGAGGTTGATCCTGTCTATCTTTTCGAAAATTTCAATTTGATGCAAATTTTTTAATTTTTAATTTAATAATTAATTTTTTTAAAACTCGTATAAAAGATTGAAAGGTCAAACTGTGGAAAACTTTTATTACCGGTTAAATGAGGTAGCTTTATAAGGCCATCTTGGTAGGAAGTTTGTATAGGCTTACCGTTGTGTTTTTTTTTTTTTGACAAATAAAACTGTAGATACCGATAGGCGAAAGTCTAAACTCAAGCTATCAGGCTTACTCTGTACACCCGGATCCTACAAATCTTTTATTATCAGGAGTATTACAATTAGATTTATCTAACAATAAAATAGGCATCAAACAAGAAAGTCTAATTTTTCAACAATAAAAGTTTGCATGTGATAATCGTAAGGAATTATTGTAGGTTACTTATTAATACATATTTAAGTTATTCCTTTTGATAGGTAAGAGATTATTGTATATACACAACATTTTCTTATGTGTATAAAAATTTACTGATTTATCAAAAAAAGAAAATAAGACATTATTTTTACCATTATTAAATAATTTAATAAATATTATATTGATGCCTACTAATTTGATACATTTGAAAAAAAAATATTTTGACCTAATTTATAGGAATTTTAAAAAAATTAATAACTAAATTAAAATTATCAAATTATCAAATTTGTTATTTTTTGAAATATATAATCCTGCATGCAATCTAAAACATCCTTTTTAATCTTCTAAAGAGAAAACAACAATTTTAGTGAATTTAATTTTTGTTTTGTTTTAAAAAGTTAATTTATTTTAAATTTGATAATATTTTAAATATTAAAATAATGTAAATATATTTTTATTATCTCTTATGTTTTTAACTCAAACACCCTCTTTCATCCCTATAATTGCCAAAGATTACATTACCTATGAATCTCATTATCCTCTCTATGTTATAATCTTCTCTTCAACCCTATCTCACTGTCACTACATTTCCAATTCTTCAAGTTAGGAAAAATTACCACAATCTCAACAACAATAATGGCAAGAGAAATAAAGTACAAGAAACTAAATTAACACACAAGCAATTTACGTGAAAAATCCCTCTCAATTAGGAGAAAATCACCATTCGAATCTTTATAGACTAAAATCAATCTACTATAATAATCAAGAGTATAATCGACAACCAACAATAATGGTCTCAACGCCAAGTACAATTATCTCCAAGTTTTAGTACAAATTGAAAAACCTAATTAATTTAGTACTCTCCACAAAACCAAGAGATACCAACATCGAATATCTATCGATGATGATATGCTTCCTCTTGATTATCTCACCAAACAAATGTTGTCACACTCGCCAAAACAATATAGTAGACCCCTCTTTTTCTCCTCCTTTGTTCTGGTTTTTACAACAACCACATCTATAGACAAAAAGGGTGAAGCATATTTATCTCATCATAAATTAGCTTCTCCAATAAGCCACTAAAACCTACCATCTATAGCCAATCAAAGAACTCTTTACCTAGTGGGCCACTACTTGTAAGTAAAACAAAGTTCACCATTGCAAAACTTACATAGCTAGTATTTAAGATTTAGGGAGATACCCAACATATTCCTTTATCTACCCAAATCACCAAACACCTCCACCTCATCTGAGAATCAAACCTTCTCTTCACGGCCTTGTCCCTCCAGATGCAATAGCCCTCCACATAACAAATGTTATTGTCAGCCTTCCTCCCTTGTATCACCAGGCGAGCACCTCGGTACACTTTGCACCACCTCCCACTACCAACATATCTATGCCCATACTTTGCCAATTCACCCAAGGAAATAAGGTTAGCATGAGCACTTGGCACATACCTCATGTTGGGACCCATGCCCACCTTGCTTAAACTAAACCAAATAGAAAATCGGAAAACACAAACGAAACGGCGGAAACGAAACCAAAGTGGAAGCGAATGCGAATCAGAAATAAGCAAAACACAAAGCGAATCGGAAGCGGAATCGGAAACACACGAAACGAATCGAAAAATCGAATAACAAATTTCAGAAACAAACGAATCGAAAGTCATAGCCTCGAAAACAAAACGAAAGGCTCAGAAATCGAAGCGAACGAATCGAAGCAAATCGAATACGAAACGTAAGCGAAACTTAATCGAAAAATGAAGTCGAATAATCGAATCAGAAACAAACAAACGAATCAAACAAAAAACATAAGTGGAAACAAAATCGAATACTGAGACAAAACGAAAGTGGATCTGACATCCGAAACGCAAACATAGAAAACTAAATTAGCGTTGGAAACCTTAGACTAACTATCCGAAAACTGTCTATATTTTTTTATTTTTTTTCTTTCTCATCTTATTCAAACAAAACGGTATAATTTCCCCTTTCACAAAATTCTTCCTCATGCAAATCTCAATTCTTAGTCATGTTCTTATACA
>JAOTIZ010000202.1:9572222-9591689 GCA_027123425.1 Erythroxylum panamense | reverse complement strand
ATGAATGCACGTACTTATAACTAGATGCATATGCAGTAAATCTATTCCTCTATGATTAGAGGTCATTAGCATGTTCAGTCAGTAAATGCAATGCAACCTATCAGTCTGTCCCAATTTACCAAAATGCCCTTGCTAATAGTAACGGGATGTTACAGGTGCGCTCTCTTACTAGCGTGGAATAGCTGGTGCGTGCATGGCACGCACCGCATCAGGCTTGACATGTGGATCGCAGGGATCATGACATGTGTCGGCGCATGTAACACATGCTTACAGTAAACGCGCAAGTGTGTGTGGGGACACGTGCTGTGCATGCACCAGATGCACTAGATGTGCGTGCAACCCACGCGTGCTTTTGTTTCACGCGCCTGCTGACGTCAGCGTATAGTGTTGCGCTAATGTCAGCTCTACAGTACTGCTGACATCAACATGACGCCACCACCAAGAAAAAAAGAAAATTTTCATAATTCTCGTAAAGGTGCCCCGGGTTCTTTTGGGTTAGTTTTCAGATTCGGAAAATTTTTTTAAGTGATTTTTTCAATTTTTCTGGATTTATTACGTTGATAATTGAATTTCGAAAAAGTTTTAAAGCCTTTTGTAAACTAATTTTACGCATATTTTTGTACTCTGAACTACACATGAGGGAGACATTTAATGTTTTATGTCTTGTGTAGTAGGTTTGGTATTGGGAAAATATAACAAGCACTTTCATTGAGATTTTTTTATATATAAAAGTCTCAAATAAAGTTTAAAGACAATACTTTCAATAATGATATGTGATTATTTCATTGTGAATGTATTTTTACAGTTATAATTAATTTTCACATATATTATGCCCATATAAAATGTGATGATGACATAAAGATATATTCCTTGTATTTGTGGACCTTCTAAAGTACTGATGAGAATGTAGTCACCAAAGTGACCTTTCAAGTCAGTATTTTGGATTGTTTTGCTTACTTGATGGGGATATCTTTGACCTTATGTTTAGTTATTCTACCTAAAGGTGTTGGCCTTACATAAAGTTTTAAAATGGTCATAAAAGCATTAGATAGAGGACAGTCGTTCCTTAAATGATCTATTCACCCAAAGATAGTAGTGTCATAGGAGTTGATGGTTTGTACTCTAATCGCTTTTATGTGGGGGTATAATTACATATATTATGTATTTAGCCCAAAGGTGTTTCATAATATGTGTGATCGAATTCTCAATAAAGATACTGCTTTAATGCTTTAAATATCACAATTGTCCTGCATTTAAACTGATTTTTTACATTGTCTCTTCTATCTTTTGGTCACCTTCTCTGTAAACAACAATGATGTCATAATTAAGACCTCAAATGGTTTCAATTTCAAGAAGTGGAAGAAGGGCGTGGAGTTTGCATTGAAGATGGCTAACGTTAGCATGGCAATACACATCGAGAGACCTTTTCCACTTACGGATATCAGCTCAGAAGTTGATAAAGTAGCTATGATTGTTTGGAAGCGGTCAAATAGGATGTGCTATTTCACTATCAAGAGGTCGATCCCAGATCATCTACTGAGTGGATTGTCAAATACAACTATAGCGAAGGAGTTCATGGACAACATTTACCAGAGATATAAGGTGTCTTCTCATGCAGAGTAAAGCACCTTGATTAAGGAACTATTCTCCATAAGGTATACGGGAGAAGGAGGCGCTCAAGAGTATATCATAAGGATGGTACACCTTCAAATTGGGCTGAAGGCGCTTGACGTACCAATTCCTGATAATTTCATAGTGCATCAGGTACTAAATACTCTCCCTCAAGAGTTTGAGATGTTGGCTACCTCTTACATATCTCAGGATGAGACCTGGGACATCAACGCCTTGATTTCCCAGTGTGCTACAATAGAGGAGAAGATTAAGAGTTCTCCTCATACAATTATGTTTGCAGCTGCCAGAGGCAAGGGAAAGGCTAAGCCCCAACAACCTAAAGGTAAGGGTAAGAAACCTAAACCCTCTTAGAAAATTCAGACTGGACAGTCTAGCATTGCAAAGGAGCCACATAACCTAAAGGGTATGAGGTGTTTCTTCTGCAAGGAGAAGGAGTATAGGAAGTTTGATTATGAGAAGTACAAGCTATGGAAGGTTAAGTAGGAATTGTCAAGTAACTCCTTGACCTTTATGATTCATGAATCCAATGTAGCTATAACCACATCAAGTTCTTGGTGGTTAGATAGTAGAGATTCTAACCATGTTGCTTCCACAATTCATGGGCTTAGATCTAGGAGACGACCGACTAAGGGAGAGGAGAGGCTGATGGTTAGCAACAATGAAGAGGTGGATGTTTTGTATGTAGGAGATGTAGGATTAAATCTCGATACGAGGTTAGTATTGGTTTTATGAGACATGTTTTATATATCGTCTTTTAGACAGAATTAAACTGATAAAGAAGGTTTTCGTTTTATAGTTGATACTTCAGCTGTAAATATTTATATCAATACAATACATATCAGAACTGTCTTCTTATCCTACGGATTGTGTAAAATGTTTCTTACTCCTAATGAAATGTATGTCTTTTCTTATATTGCTAAACCTGTTGCTCAAAAGAGAGCCTTCATGAAGGAAACATCGTACATGTTAGGCATAAACATCTTGGCCACATTTTCAGATAGAGGGTTAAGAGATTGATAAAGGATAACATTTTTTCAACTCTAGACTTTAGTGATTTGGAATCATATATCGATTGTTTTAGGGGTAAGTTGACCAAGATAAAGAAAAAGGGGTCAACTCGTACTTTTGGTTTATTGGACCTCATACATACAGACATTAGTGGTCCCTATATAGTCATGTTATGCAATGCTAGATATTTTCTGACATTTATAGGTGATTATTCCCGTTATGACTATGTGTACTTGCTTAAAGAAAAGTTTGAAATTCTTGATAATTTCAAGACCTTTAAGATTGAGGTTGAGAACTAACTGGAAAAATCAATAAAGATAGTTAGATCTGATAGGGGAGGGGAATACTATGGCAAATATAGGGTTGCAGGACAAGAAAAGAGTCCATTTGCCAGGTATTTAGAATCAGTTGGAATAGTGGCTCAGTTCACTATGCTTGTAGTCCTGAACAAAATAAAGTGGCTGAAAGGCACAATCGTATCCTAAAGGGCATGATGTGGTCAATGCAGAGCAGAACTAACCTATCCAAATATCTTTGGGGCGAAGCTATCAAGATGACATTGTATATCTTAAATATAGTCCTAAGTAAGTCAGTACCAAAGAAGCCTTTTGAACTCTGGGTTGGAAGGAAGGAAGCCAAGCCTTACATACATTTGTATGTGGGGTTGCTTTGCTGAGGTAAGGTTATATAATCCTTATGAGAGTAAATTATAACCTCATTCTACTCTTTGTTATTTGGTAAGTTATCCCAACTACTCAAAGGACTATAGATTTTACTGTAAAGAAGGATGAGCCAAAATAGTGGAATCGCAGACGACTAAGTTTTTGGAGTATGATGTCTATGATGAAGGAGGATCTTCACATCCTTCAAGAGATAGCAGGATGGATACTGCAATTATTTCGTATCTACTTCTCATACAATCAGGTTTGCTGGATATAGGTCCAAGTACCATGCCTATGTAGGCATAAGAACCTATACCTATTCAATAAGAGTTTTCTAAGGTACAAGAACCTATGTAGTTGCACAGATCCACCAGAGAGAGGTGACCTGCTATCTCACCATATTATATAGTCTATTTGGGTGAGTAAGACTATGACATAGGATATGCTGTGGATCCAGTTACTTTTACAGAAGTCGTTTGTGGACCCCATGTGTATATGTGGTAAGAAGCAATTAAGGATAAAATGCAGTTAATAAGGTATAATAAGATATAGGAGCTTGTTGATTTACCTCAACATTGTAGGTTTGTTTGTTGCAAGTAGCTATTTAAGACCAAGAAGGACATACAGGGTCAAGTTGAGCGGTTTAAGGCGCATTTAGTTGCCAAGGAATTCACTCAGAAAGGAGGAGTTGACTTCAATATTACCTTCTCTCCTATATCCTCGAAGAATGCATTTAGAGTGATGATAGTAATAGTAGCTCATTATAATGTAGAGCTACATCAGATGGACATTACGACCGCTTCCCTTAATGGTGACCTTTAAGAGGAGGTCTATATGGAGCAACCTGAAGGATTTCAGGATCAAAATGCAATTGACAAAGTTTGTAAGTTGACTAAATCAATATACTATCTGAAACAAGCTTCTAGACAATGGTACCTAAAGTTTGATGAGGTTTTGACCTCATTTGGCTTTGTGGAAAACAAAGTTGAAAGATGCTTCTGTTATAAGGTCGGGAGAAGCAAAGTTATCTTTCTATTACTGTACGTGGATGATATCTTACTCGCGTCAAATGATTTGATCACGTTGCATAAGGTAAAGCAACTTTTGGCTAAACACTTTGACATGAAGGATTTAGGTGAAGCATCTTTTGTCCTCGGTATGTAGATTCACCGGGATAGATCTCAACACTCATTGAGCCTCTCATAAAGAGCATATATTGAGCGAGTGCTACAGAGGTTTAATATGGCTGACTGTAAACCTGATGTAACACTAATCCCTCATGGTGAGAGATTATCTTTGGCACAGTGTCCAAAGAATGAAGTTAAGAGAGAGGCTATGAGAAATGTCCCATATTCTAGTGCAGTTGGTAGCCTGATGTATACTCAAGTGTGCACTAGATCGGACATTGCATTTGTTGTCATACTGTTAGGTAGATATCTGGCTAACCCAGGTATGGACCATTGGAATGCAGTTAAACAAGTGTTGAGATACCTAAAGGGTACCAAGGATTATATGTTGACATATAGAAAAGTCAACAATTTAAATCTCACAGGGTATACAGACTTCAATTTTCCTATGTGTCTGAATGATCGTAAATCCACATCGAGGTACATTTTTATATTGGCAGATGGTGTAGTATCGTGAAAGAGTGTCAAGCAAACATTGATAACTTCCTCGACCATGCATGCATAGTTTGCTGCATGTTATGGAGTTGCTACACAGGTGGTTGGACTCAGAAACTTAATTTCTAAGTCATTTGTGGTAGAATCGATAACTAGACCCATTCGGTTGTATTATGATAATCTTGTTGCAGTGTTGTTCAGTAACAACACAAGAATGTCACAGGGTCTAAGCAATTGGAGGTCAAGTACTTGACCATAAAGGAGTTGATTTAGAAGGGTGCCACTGATATGGAGCACATCAGGACTGAGGAGATGTTAACTGATCCATTGATTAAAGAACCACTAGTATTTGTCAGACATGTATCCAATATAGGCATGTTAAATTCCTTAGACATCAGTAGTTAGGGATCATTGTATTTGCTCCTTAAAAGTTTTTACATTTTGATGTATTTTGACATTATTATTATTTATTAATATAGATGATCATCTTTTTATACTCAGTAATAAATGTTCTAGGGTATAGTCATAATACATATGAAAGTCTTAAGATTTGTGTCGATCTTAAGCATTTAAAGGTCATAGGGCATATATAAAGATTGACCTTAGGCCTATGTCATCTTGACATATACAGTTTAGTATGAATATCCATAAATTTAACATGACATAGGGGGATATAAGTTTTTTAATCCCATAAAGGTTCTCTAATGTAGTTTAACATTTAGTTGGAGAACATAAAGGTTTTCTTTAATGTTGTTTAGCATTCGGTAAGAGAAAACATGATTTCTCTACTGCAGTTTAGCACATGCAATTTAACATAAAGTTAGAGAAATCGAGAACTACAAATGAAGATGATACATTTTAGATCATGTAGGTATCATCCTGGTTTGCCACACTCCATTTTTCATTCATATTAATGAGGTATTAGATATTCGTGATTATATTGAACTTGTGTCGCACATGACACATATGTTTGATATTTTTCAGTATCGAAAGCCTTGCAGGACGGAATGTTAGACTTTCATTACCTTTGGATTGAATGTTTTTATTTTCTAAATTTTGGTACCAATACAGTAGCATGACTTAATTGGTTTTTTAAAACTATTTTTAAACTTGAGTCATAACTGCAATCAATGCTTGTCCAAAGGGGAGAATGTTGGACATTTTTGTCCTTCTCTATAAATTGAACAACTATTAATTGTATTTTCAGTTTTTAAACAATTTATCGGTTAAATTACGTAATTCGATCATAACAAAGGTAATAAAATAATCCAATAAATAATCTGGATTAATGGGTCGAAGTTTGAAAAGAAAATAGATCCCAATTAGTGTGGACCTCATATTGGGCTTGTGAGGGGGAAGCCATATATAAAGATTAAGGTCTCCTTTAGTTACTTATGTAATTCGTAAGCATACGGATCCTATGACCTGTTACGAGTGCTTACGTCTTAAGAAAATTGAAGAAATGCAATAATCGAGTGTTGGTAATTAATTTCCTCAAAGGTCCCAGGAAGATTGGAGCTCATTTTGGCATTAGAAACTTCTTCAGAATATCAGATGAAATCCAAATCAAGTATTCCATATTTCTTTCATTTTTAACCTTTTCATAAATGATCTGGAATATGTAATAAAGTCTATCCTACGTGTTAGAACATATGCATAAGCTGATCAGGTTTAAATATGAAATATTTATCCAGATGAATTATCTTATCTCCAAGCTTTGTATTCCTGATGGGATCAATAGACGATAAGACTGTTGTTTTCGTCCGGTATTAATTTATTAGAAACATCAAGATCAAAAGAAAATAGCATGATTTGGAAGCATAATTTCCATGAACACATCTAAGTGGAAGTCCATGTCGAAAGTTCCACATATTGATAAGTTATTTTCTCAACACTTAGGTAGTTGAGATGTTATAGTTTGACAGGCTCTCGACCTGTATGACATGGGCACGTTGGCAAGTCATTCAAGCCATGTCGAGGTGTGCCTTTATTATTGGAACCAAAAAATTAAAATAACATCTCTTAATTATGTCCCATCTATGTTCCCACTGTCTGCCTTGATCTTGTAAGAGATCACTGGTAAGCTTACAATCAATTCAGACAAGAAAATACCCCATTCTGTTAAATGTTTTGCCCATGTCCTTAATCTCTAGTATACTCTATAAAGTTCTCTTCTTGTATGGTAACCATGGTTAAGGAAACGAAATAAAAAAATAAGCATAGAATTACAAATTATTCTAACAGTTATGAATGATAATAAGAAAAATTTTACTTATACTTAGCTTTATATGAATTATTTTGTAAATAAATAATTAAAATATTTTATATTTTATAAATAATTAATACAAAATTTTAATGATTTAAAATCATTACTGTTTAGATAATTATGAATAATTTTTATGATAAGAATAAAAATATCATTAAAACAAAATAAAATAATTATTAAAAAATAATATAAAAGATCATAATATCAAATATGTAATTTTGATAATAATATTCTGATAATATTTTGATAATTTTCAGATAATATCTTTTTGTTTCATATTTTCGATATTTAATTCTAGCTTATACTTACCCTTAGAAATAAAAGTCCATAACTATTTAGAATTTATAGATCCAAGTTTTAAATTTATGTTTGGATTATTTTTGATCTTGTTCTAAATAATTACTTGTTCTATTCCTTAAGAAAACATTATCCCGTGGCAGCGTGGATCATTTATAGTATGTAAAAAAACATTTGCTCGGCCAAAAATTGTGTTATATATGGTGAAAGGAAAGATATTTCCATCTCTTATCACCATAATTTATTTGAAATCTAATGGAACATAAACAATTAATCACTTCTACTAATAGCTCTTCATGAATGTGAACTCGTAGATGTCATAATCTTGGAATTTGAAAGATAAATTAAACAATTAGGGTGCTGGCATTTGGGGCGGCTTCAAGATAAGTACCGCCCCCAGATCTATCCTCCTCCTCTGGCTTCCTTCTTTTATTTGTTTTTAGTAATAATTACTTATTTTTACGCTTTCTTCAATTACTGATCAACCTCGTAAATGGTGTAAGAATTCTGTGAACTAGTAATTCTTAAATGAAAATTTACCCAAAAAAAAAGAGATGACGTTCGAATTTTTAATAATTACCTAAACATCGAAATTATGCTCAGTTTTTGTAGTAATTCAAATGGTTTGATAGGCCTTTATTAAGTGCTCTTTAATTTTTATAAAACAGAAAGAAGCATTTTATGAACAAATAAGTATCTGTTTCATGTATTTATTAAAATTTAAAGTTGATTAAATGGTGAGAAGCGGAGAGTGATTAAGTGCGGTCAAATTATTAATTGCATGGGAAAGTGTGGGTAGATACGATAATTGCATGATTCCCATGTGAATCGAATTGATTGCTTTGAGATGGAGTTCCTTATGTTAAGCCTTCAATTTAGGCGTGCAAACATACAACCATCAGACCCCGTTTCAACGGTTTTATTACAAAGTGGAGATGAAAACGACCACCTTCCTAGTGACTTTGCAACTCGTCGCACGCTTATTGGCTAATCCCGTCCAACAACGAATGGAAGTTTGGAAAACAGTTTTTGGTAGTTTATATGGTTATATTCACAATAAACCTCCCTTTATGTATTTTAGTCATCCCATGCCATCCATAGACGACATAAGATCCTCTGTCCATGTGTATCAACTTTGTCCTATTAAAATCCAAGCCATCTATTTATGTGAAACTCATATAAATAGATGACTTAGATTTAATGGAACAGAGTTGATACACACATTTAAGGACAGAAGATCTGTCCCCTCTATAGACGCTATAAGTAACTTGCATTTTCATTTATTAAATGTTTGTCTAGAAAACAAAAATGCTCTGTGTGTTTTAGGTGTTCATCTGCATTAAAGATTTAACACTAATTCCAACCATCAAATGGAGATGGCTAAGTCTAGAAAGAAGCCAACTAATTTGGAAATTTCAGCCATTTTAGTGATATACTAACAAACCAAATAGGTAGAAGACCAAATGCGGCATCTGTTTCTTCTTTCCTACCATCGGATAGCAACATGGTACCGTGTTTCTAGTAATTTTTTTTAATATTTTATTTATCGTAAGTTCACGTGTTGAAATAACTTTTTTTATAAAAAATATAAAAAAAAGATTGTGCGACAAAACGAAAAGTCTTATATACGGGGTGCATTAAGGTTAACTTTATTCTTATCAACTAGTTTACTTGTTTAAAAACTTTGCCAGTATTTTAAGCATTAAAAGAAAAATGAAGTTTCAAGAAAAGCTCCCAAAAGAATTTCAATAAGTAATAAGTTTTAAAAAAGTTATAAGCTAAACATCAATACTTTAAAATTTTATAAGAAATTATTTATTTTAATTTCATTTAAAATGGTTTTAAACAATCATTTCTGAGTCATAATTAAATAAAGTAATTTTTATTTCATAATTATTTTTAGCTGAAAATTTACGTAAATTAATTTAATCTTAACAAGGGTTAGAAAAAATGTGTAAGACTGTGAGTCATAAGAAATACAGTCGAATATTGGTGGCTTAAAAGTTAGAAAGGAAAAAAAGGTGTGAGGGAAAGAGCATAAAAAAGAAATAGAAGACCTAATCTCACACAGTTATTTTAGATATGGGATCCTCTGTCTAATATTATCCTGTCTTATTCAATCTTATGAAATCTCAGTCATTTATTTCGTGGGATTCATACGGGACTCATGTAGGACCTACATAAATAAATAACTGAAATTTATTAGACAAAATAAGACAGAATAATATTAAACAAAAGATCTAAACTCATTACTTTATGGCTCAAATTACCAATAGTGGATAGAAAGAGACGGTGGTGATCTCTCGGGTCTCCGCGTGTATTGTATATGTGTATGCTTACTATCAATGTCCTCTTTACTACTATATTAATTAAGTAATAAAACCAGACACCAACTTCGTAGCTTTTCTATGTTTCCAATAACAGCTTTTACCCAAGTACCTCAAGATTGCGTCTCTCTCGTTTCTTCACCAACTTGGACAAAGGAGTTGAGTATTCTGCTTAGCTTGCCATTTTCAACACAGGTATTTAATTTCAGCACAACAAGCTTAGCCGGTCAGCCATCTAAAACCTTTCTGTTTTATGCGTTTTGGACTCTTCATCCATTTGTCTCTCCGCTACCTGCTTTATTTATTCCTTTGTTTGTCTCGTTTCCCTATTTTTTTTTGTTTCTTGGGCCTGTGTTGTTTTGTTTATTCAGTACCAACGCGTTGAAATCTTGGAATCTGTCAATATCTGGTGCTGGCAACTAGTTCTGTCCAGCTTGTTCTTCGCCTGATTTTTGCACTCTCATCTGTTTGTCATATCTTTTTTTATTTTTGGCGATTGTAGAGGTACACAAATTTTGTCTTTTGACCCTTATTTCACTTCTGGATCTCTTCCTCTCTCTATGTTGGAGCTCTGGTAATGGAAAAGGTGTTATCTTTCCTATTCAGTAAGTGAAAGGTCTCCGTATTATCTTTGGAAAGTCCACACTTTTCTTTGGCAAGCTATTTTCTCATGTTCTTTTCGTTGGTATGCTGTGTTTTGCTTGACAACTAGAAGCCCCTGAATTGCACTTGCAGTGATAAAGTCACAGGTGTTACTTCCTTATTCAAATCTAATCTCTGGTCTGTGATTTTTTTGCACTGCTTTCGGCTTTTTTTCATTCTTGTTTTGCCCTCTTTGTAAGGAACTTCAGGGTCTCTTTCAGTTCTTTCTATGGTTCTGCTTCTCGGTAGATGTTCAGATCTTTTGATGATGGGAAACAGAGGATCTCAAATCTTGTTCTGGGTTGTGCTAATCTTGAGCTTGGCATGTTTGTCTACTGGGGACAATTTCCTTATAAACTGTGGATCATCCTCTGATACTAAGGTGGGCGACCGCGTGTTTGTGGCTGATAACTCCCAGTCAAAATTGCTTTCAACTCCTAAAACCATATTTGCCAATACATCCACATCTGTCACTTCTTCCAATGATTCAGCCCTGTATCAAACGGCCAGAATCTTTGAAGGGACCTCAAAGTACACATTTGCGATTAGCCAACTTGGGAGATATTGGATTCGCCTTTATTTCTATCCATTTGTTTATAACAATTACACTATGAGCAACGCAAACTTCGATGTTTCCACCCAAAGCCATGTCCTTCTCAGCAAATTCAGTGTCAATGCTACCGTAGTTAAAGAATTTTCTGTTAATCTGACCTCCAATAGTCTTGTTATCAACTTCAGCCCTTCCGGCAATTCATTTGCATTCTTAAATGCCTTGGAAATTGTTTCAATACCCGATGAGGTCCTATCCAATGTTCCGAGCACGTTCAATCCTATTGGTAAATTCGACAGCTTACCATGGCAGGCACTACAGACAGTTTTCAGAATTAACATGGGTGGACCAACAGTTACTTATATGAATGATACACTATGGCGAACTTGGGTGCCTGACGATGATTTTCTTGTGGAGAAGAGTCTCGCCAAGAATATCACTAATATTGCAGCTGTCAATTATGCACCTGGCCTTGCATCCAAGAACATTGCTCCAAGTTCTGTTTATGGTACTGCCACAATGATGAACTCTGCAGGTGATCCCAGCAATAATTTCAATGTGACCTGGGTGTTTAATGTTGATCCAGGATATCAGTACCTTGTTCGATTTCATTTCTGTGACATAGTGAGCTCTGCTCTTAACACGCTCTACTTTAATCTCTATCTAGACTCCTGGCTTCTTGCCGAGAATCTTGATCTGAGTTCTGAGACCCATAACACTTTGGGTGGCCCATATTATATGGACTTCGTTACGCCTTCAACTCTAGGCAATAAAATTAATGTCAGTATCGGACCAACTAACTCTTTACCTAATACCGACCCGAATGCCATACTGAACGGGTTGGAAATCATGAAAATGAACAATTCCATGGGAAGCCTCAGTGGTCCGGCATTGGTAATTGCAGATTCGACTTCAAAGAAGAATGTAGGCAAGATAGTTGGTTCGATCGTTGGAGCAGTGATAGCTGTAGCACTGGCTGGAATTTTCTTTATGTGGTGCAAGAAAAGAAGAGACCTGGAAGGCGAAGGGAATTCAAAAACTTGGATTCCTTTATCAATTACTGGAGCCTCTCACACTGTGGGTAGTAAATACTCGAATGGGACAGCAGCTAGTCTCAAGTCTAATGTGGGTTATCGAATTCCATTTGCAGCAGTTCAAGAGGCAACAAGCAACTTTGATGAGAGTTTGGTTATTGGCATTGGCGGTTTTGGGAAGGTGTACAAGGGAATTCTGAATGATGGTACAAAAATTGCAATTAAAAGGGGAAATCCTCGTTCCCAACAGGGCCTTGCAGAGTTCCTAACCGAGATCGAGATGTTATCTCAGTTCCGCCATCGCCATCTTGTTTCTTTAATAGGATACTGTGATGAGAAGAACGAGATGATTTTAGTGTATGAATACATGGAGAATGGGACTCTAAAAAGCCACCTCTATGGTTCAAGCTATCCCAGCATGAGCTGGAAGGACAGGCTTGAGATCTGTATCGGGGCAGCTAGAGGACTTCATTACCTTCATACAGGCTATGCAAAAGCTGTCATTCACCGTGATGTGAAGTCTGCAAATATCTTGCTTGATGAAAATCTCATGGCCAAAGTTGCTGATTTTGGACTTTCAAAGACGGGGCCAGAAATTGATCAAACCCACGTGAGCACAGCAGTGAAGGGTAGTTTTGGTTACCTTGACCCTGAATATTTTAGGAGGCAACAACTGACCGAAAAATCAGATGTTTATTCGTTTGGAGTGGTCTTGTTTGAGGTTCTTTGTGCAAGACCTGTTATAGATCCTTCGCTTCCGCGGGAAATGGTGAACCTAGCAGAATGGGCAATGAAATGGCAGAAGAGAGGGCGGTTGGACCAAATAATAGATCCCACACTAGTTGGAAAAGTTCCAGCTGATTCACTTAGGAAGTTCGGAGAAACTGCTGAGAAATGCTTGGCCGAGTATGGGGTTGACAGACCACCTATGGGAGATGTCTTGTGGAATCTGGAGTACGCTCTTCAGCTTCAAGAGGCAGTTCTTTCAAGTGATCCTGAAGAAAACAGTACTAACATGATTGACCTCCCTACACAAATCAACAACTTCAGCCAAGTTGATAATACGCTCTCTGCTGTACAATTTCAAGGAAGAACAGTGGATGATATGTCTAATGCTTCAATGAGCAAAGTATTTTCTCAGCTGGTGAAATCTGAGGGAAGATGACCTTTTGGAGATGGCACTTCTGAGTTTGTTTTCTCACACCGATACTTGTAGTAACCTGAATCCACTGGGTCTATTCTTTCCCTAGCCTATATAACATTAGCCTCTGCTGTGTTCGGATGTCTGCAGCTGGCCATGCCTTAAGAAAGGTGGCCAAAACGAAGCCTCGCTGCTTCCCTACTTCTATGATCAGATTACTCGTTCATTTTTGTACAACAGGATGGGGTTGAGGTGGAGTTTTGGAGAAATATACAAGGATGTTACATCTCATATAATATATAAATTTGCGCAAACTGAGTATGCTACGATGTTTGAAGATATACTCTTCCGTCTAATTGTCTAATCCTTATTTTATGGTTAATCCCATTCGCCATTTCTGTGTTCTCTTCTCTTGTGTCCATCTTTAACAAGGATGTGTTTCGAGAAAACATAATACAAGCATTTGGTCACAATTTCAATGCTAGTCTTTGTTTTTACGAATACAGTAAATACTCAATCGATGGATTGTATAGAATGTTATGGGGGAATCGGCCAGGAGTCGCAGAAGAAAACAAAGGGTATTACGTGCTAGATGTTGAAGTTGGGTCACTAGGATCCTGGATAAATAATCATTCTAACTTATTCTTGGGATGTTCAAACAAGCCACAGACATGTTACCTGACTTACAACTTGGTTGTTATTTAGTAGTCCCCTTACTTGGTAAAGAGCCGAGAGAGGAGGGATTGAACGTCAAGCTTAGAGGCAAAACAATAAATTTAGGGTAGGCATGACAAAAATTGTTTCAATCCAATTTTACTCAAAATTAATAAATCAAGTATGATTTGATAAAGTTTCATTTTAGATATTCGGATCTGCTTTAGTTCAACCTTCAAATCGAGAGGAATTAAGTATGACAACTTTTTTGAACTTATAAACATTGCAAATTGAGCCGAAATAAAAATAAAAACAATTAAATTCAAACTCAAATATTTACTTTAATTAGACTCAAACCTTGAAAATCTATGCTCAAATTAACTTAAACTTCAAAAAGTCTAGGCTCAAATTAACTTATTATCATCATGGCTTTAGACTCTTTAATGATCTAATAAGTAATTACCAACATTTTATGAGTCTCGTCCTATCTCATTCGACACTCAAAACATCATAATTAGAAAGATATGATATACAAAATTTCAATCTTTATTATTTTCCTCTCTTTATCTAGTTAATTAAATGAATAAGGATAAAAGTTATCAAATAAAAATAAAAAAATAAAAAATAAAAAATGTAGTAGAAAGTAGAGAGGAAGAACAAATTTTAATTTTAATAAAATATAGTGTTTATTACAATGAAATAGAGTATCATCCTATAAACTACAAAAACATATCAAAAGTTTTATTATTTTATTCTAACACTTAAAAAATAGATAAATATAATTATAATAGTAGGAGAATCCTAACAAGCATCAACTATTACAACAGAAAAATAAAATGTTAGAGAATTAGGATTAATATCAACATTCCTTCTTAATCTTGATTTTGTAATTCAATTGAAGTAAGCATACTACTTAGCTTGAAAAAAGTTTCATAATTTAATGGCCTAATTAGGATGTTCACCACTCAATTTTTAGATCCACTACAATTCAATTCAATTTTTTTCTTCTGAACTTGGTCCCTTAAGAAATATAAGCGAATGATAATATATTTACTTCTTTCATATGCAATTAAATTTGTCCCCAAGTTTCTAATAGAAATATTATCACTAAGCATCTTCAAAATTCTCTCAACCAAAGTATGAATTAGGCTCATTGAAAGGCTTATCCAAAATGCTTGAGAAGCATTGGAGGCTACAACAACACATTCAACCTCACATACTGAAAGTATAACAATAAATTGCTTCTTTAATGACCACGAGCAAGTTTTATTGCCAAAAAAAAAATAGTTGTCTGAAATGCTCCTATGATCTTCTAAATATTCACCCTAATCATTATTTGAACATTAAAAAAAGCACAATAATTAATAGAGGAATAATAGAAAATGGGATCATGAGTGCCTTTAAAATATCACAAGATATGTTTAAGTACTTATAAGTGAGATTGATGTGGTAAATCCATAAATATGATAATTAAACAAATCTCATAGGAGATACTCGACCTTGTATAAGTAAGATATTTCAAACCTGTATAAGTGAGATATTTCAAACTTCCTATAATGTGCTCAAGTGTGTTGAATCAAAAAGTTCTCCTTTCTTTGTTAAGTTTTTACAAACATCCATAAGAGTTCTTATAGGAATGCAATTTAACATTTGATATTTCTTGAAAAGTTTAGTGACATCTCACTTTTGAGAAATAAAAATACTATCACCCCTTTTAAACCACTTCAATATCAAGGAAGGAAGTATACTATAAAGATCATTCATTTCAAACTCTTGTATTATTGACTTCTTGAAAGCTTCAAACATGTTGTAGTTATTGCCTATAAATATTAAATCATCATCATATAGGCCCACAATTATTATATCACTAGAAATTTTGACCTTTACATATAGCGCATGTTCACAGGGATATTTGTTAAAGTCAATCACAAGAAAGAAAGAATCAATATTCCTATTTTGTGCTTGTAGAGTTTTTTTAGACCATACAGAGCCTTCTTCAATTTATACACCTTTTCTTCACTACCTTGTTTTATAAAACTAGGAGGTTATTTGGTGGACAACTCTTCTTTACTTAGATCATATAGGAAAGTTGAGTTCAAAAATATTTGATGGATATTTTAATGATTTTTTGCAACTAAAGCAATTATAGGTACGATGGTTTCCAATCGAGCAACTAGAGAAAACACCTCTTAATAGTCATAGCTCAGAAGTTACTTAAATCCCTTCACCACCAATCTCAACTTGTGTCTCTCTATATTTTCATTTAATTTTGTTTTTGTTTTAAAAACCTACTTCACATCAATAGCATTGTGATTATATGGGAGATCAATAACAACCTATACATTGTTTCTTTCAATTGCTAATAACAACCTATACATTGTTTCTTTCAATTTCTCTAATCTCCTCCTCAAGCATAGACACCACCTATTTAAGATTTAGAAATGTTTCTTCCAATGTCATAGGTTCAAAATCTACAAAGTAAGTAAATTGTACCAATTATCCATCATCATCAACTTCATCATAATTGACCTTATAATCTTATAAACATATTGGTTGCTGAAATTGCTATTGAGACCTAGATTCTACCAAAAATAATGGAAAATATAAATTTTGGGTAAAACTTGGTGAATTTTTTTCATTTGCATTGGGCACTTCAACTTCTTTTTGGAGAAGAGAAATAACATGTTTTTAGAGGATTGATATCCTTATTCCATTTCCATTCTTCTTTTTAAGCAAAACTCTCATCTCAGTTGATAATTACTTTTTATGTAATAATTGAACAACTTATACCCACTACACTTATAGCTAATAAAGATAGTTTTCTCTGCTTACTTGTTTAACTTTTTCCTATCTCTACTAGAATATAACCATAATTAATAACACATATGTAACATCTCGTCACCGATGGGATGGGTACAATAGATTGCATTCACGTTTTGGCATGCACATGCATTATTTAGCTATGTATAATTGGATAATTGGCAATTATTGCATTAGCATATGAACGTACATACATGTATGACATATTGTTGGGCTCGAGCCCCGGAACCCTATTCCCGAGGTGGCCCCTTGGGCTGTGCCCGCGACGGCTACCCAAACGTCGGACCCGATCCCAACATCTATACACAAATCGATTCGCACATGCATTTTCATACACAAATATCAAACACACAATCATTCAAACTATGAATTTAATACCCCATAAACCAAGGGCCACATGCCATTACAATCCAAAAGATATTCAACAAGTGTTATCAACATAATACAAAAATAGTTTAATCCAAAATACATGAAATATGCTCCATGATGATATGCTTGGAGGGCCAACTAAGGTACTAACTTAATACAAGCTCCTAAATATCTTGAAGTTTCCGATGCCTCGCAAGATCAACGATCGCCTCGTTCTGCACCTGAGGAGTGGGAGATAATGGGGTGAGCTGCGAAGCTCAGTGGCATATACATTTATAGCCATTGGCAACGAGTCACACAATCAAGCATAACATATATATACACAAGCATATAGCAAGTCATCAAGCTATCAATTTACAATCATTTCAAGAGTATGTCATATGATTTCACAATGCAACAATTCATAAGTAAAAAAAATTTGGGGTCCAACAACTTAACTAGAGTCAACCATTTGAGATTATGTATGATGCGAGTAATTTTACTATGGGTGTTGTCCTTAGTCAAAAATGTGGAATGATGACTCATGCTATTTACTACACTTCCCGAACACTAAATCCAGCTCAATGCAACTATTCCACCACTGAAAGGGAGCTTTTTCCTATTGTGTTTACTTTGGATAAATTTAGACCTTATTTGCTTGGTTATAAAGTGATTATGTATTCTAATCATACAGTATTAAGGTACCTTTTATCTAAGAAAGAAGTAAAACTAAAGCTGATTAGATGGATTCTCTTACTCTAAGAGTTCGATTTGGAGATCAAAGACAAGAAAAGTGTAAAAAATTCAGTTGCGGATCACTTGAGTAGAGTGTTAAAGGAGGAGGATTCAATAATATTGTAAGAATTGTTTCTGAATGAGCAGTTACTAACACTTCAAGGTAAAGTTCTATCGTATGCTGATATTGTGAACTATCTAGTGAACCATAAGATACCTAATGATTTGAGAAAGGCTAAACGGAATAGGATAAGGAATGCGTCAAAATATTATATTTGGGATGATCCTTAATTATCAAAGTGTTGTTTTGACTAAGTGATTAGGAGATGTGTGCCTGAATTTGAATATGAATCAATTTTGAAAATTTATCATTTGTATGCTTGTGGTGGTCATTTTGGGCCTAATAGAACTGCTATGATAATTCTTGAATGTGGTTTTCATTTCCCAAATATTTTTCAAGACTCCTATATGTTCCTTAAAGCATTTGAATATAGGGTAATTTATCCGATAGAGATTAAATGCCTTTATCTCCAATACTTGCATATGAAATTTTTGATGTATGGAGCATCAATTTTATGGGACCATTTCCTTCTTCTTTTGGTTTGGTTTACATTTTGTTAGTTGTGGATTATGTTTCTAAATGGGTGGAAGCTAAAGCTACAGGACGGACAATTCTAAAGTTGTTATAAATTTTGTCAAGTCTAACATTTTGCTCGGTTTGGAACACTAAGAGCATTAATTAGTGACAAGGGTATCATTTTTGCAACCAATTGGTAAAAAATCTTTTAAAGAAGTACCATGTCACTCATAAGGTGTCTATGGCCTATCATCCACAGACGACCGAGCAAGCAGAGGTGTCAAATAGAGAAATAAGTCCATTATTGAGAAAATGGTGAGCCCAAATCGTAAAGATCGGAGTTAGCAATTTGATAATGATTTGTGGGCATATAGGAATGCATACAAGACACTGATTAGCATGTCTCCATACCAAATGATCTATGGAAATCCATGTCATTTTCAAGTAGAAATTGAACATAATGCCTTTTAGGTAGATAAGTAATGTAATATGAAGATGGATTTGGTGGGTGAATAAAGGAAACTGCAACTGCAAGAATTAGAAGAGCTTAGACTTGAATCTTCTGAGAATGCAAAAATTTAAAAGGAAAAGACGAAACGATTTCTTGATAAGATGATTGTTAGGAAGAATTTTATGGTTGGACAAAAAGTTCTTCTTACCATTTATGACTTAAGCCGTTTCTACGTAAATTACGTTCCCATTGGATTGGAACTTTTGTTATTGCTAATGTGTTTCTACATGGTGCAGTTGAAATTGAAAGCTTACAGACAAACAAGAAATTCAAAATTAATGGTCATCAACTAAGACCCTTCTATGAAGGATTCCAAGTGGAGGATGTGGAAGTGCAAAGGTTAGAAAACCGTCATTATGAAGACTGAGCAACGTGGAGTCGAGCCAGTGACGGTAAACAAAGGCACTACTTGGGAGGCAACCCAAGGGAAGTTGATTTCTGTCTCTTTACATTTTCACAATTTCTATTTTCCTTAATTGCCACATTTCTTGTTGGATCCCGTTTCCGGAACCCAACTGCTTGCGAAAACCATCATAAATAACTTGAGCATGCACATCATCTTGCAGGGTTATTTCATTAAACTCCAATAGCCATCAATTTTTTTTCTTTGGGGCTCATAATAGACGTTATCAATTCATCTT
>JAOTIZ010000202.1:9559413-9572122 GCA_027123425.1 Erythroxylum panamense | reverse complement strand
CTCGCTGAGTTCGCAAACTCACCCAACATTGCAATATTTTTCAGGACAGCGATAGTAGGTTTCCTAGCTCCAGATTGATAGAGTCTTCTCTGCCTTGTGGATTGTTGCGGCAAGAGAAGTTATGGCGCAGAGGTGGGTCAGCTGGGATCTTTTGGGATGACCTAGATAGGTGTTATCAGCTTCTTTGTATAATGTTTAGACTATGCTTTTGGACCAGATTGTAATTATGGATTTGAGAAATGAAAAAGTAAATTTGGTTTTAAATTTTAGTAATATTTGTATTTGATGTCATGTGGATTTTAGTTGGTTGCTCGGTAGTGCACCTTTATCGTGGGTTACGTGTCGGAGCGACCTACGGGTGTCCCCGATGTGTACCCTACGGTAAGGGGGGCTACAACATAACACCGTCATAGCTTCATACTTGGCTTGGAATCTACTCTAAGCTTTTACAAGGGTGAGATTCGAGATTCCCTTTGTTGGAAATCAATTTAAAATATAAACATAACATCAGACAACTTCACTCGAAAAAGAATTTGCCATTTTCTTGGCCTTAGATATGTTTCTTGTGATATCTATAATTTTGCTATTTTTTTGTTCGTCAACTCTATTATAATGTAGAGTGAAAAGGAAAAATGAGTTTGTATTGTATCTCTTGTTCTTTATAAACTCTTTACATTTATTGGAGGTGTATTTACCTCCACCATCAGTAAGAAATACCTTAGTAAAATAACCACTATACTTTTCAACATGTATCTTGAATTTCTTTAAAGAATAAAAAACTTCAGACCTTTTTAGAAAAAGATAAACCTATAAGTTATGAGTAAGATTATTGATAATGGTCAAGAAGTACCTATCATTTCCATTTTATGTAACACTTGTTAGGCCATATACATCACAGTGAACAAGCTCAATTGATTAAGAAGCTCATTGTTGTTGTTCTATTGTAAAATTCATTCTATAATGCTTCCTAGCATTGCATGCTTTACATAACTATATAGGATGATATATGTTGGACATTCCTTTTATCATATTTTCTTGAACAATGATTTTTAATCTATGAAAATTCAAATGTTTAAAAACACAATTGTCATAATTAGGATTCATATTTATTATTACATTGAGACAATTATGAATATCGGCATAAATATCAACTTGAAAAACACAAATTAACACAAATTAATGTCTGTGGGGTCTTAGAAATAAATGTAAGTTATTGATAAAAAAAAGAGGGTTTATGGTCATGAAGAGTCATCACGTACCCCTTTTTTTGCAACTACAAACACATAATAAACTCATCTTCATTTATAGCTCATAAAAAATATAAAATATACTTGTGATCTCCATCCTTCAAGTTGATAAGAATTTGTCATTTTCTCATCACCAAAATGGTAATGTCATATACAAATTTGACTTTGGTGTGAAAAATTCATCAAGATCTAAAAGCAACTCCTTTTTGTTACACATATTGGTTTGTACATCTCATATCAAGGAACCATGTGGGATAGTTTGGTGTTCCACTAGTTATACTAACCATTAAGAGAGTATGATCCCTTAACTTCGTTATCATCATTTTCTAATACAAATTGAGCCCCTTCAACACTTCCTTTATAATGTGTAGGGCTCATATATATAGACACAATCTTATAATATTTCAAAAAAATGTGAGTATTATCTTAAAAATCTTTCGGTGAAAATAGCCTAGGACATGAGTGTGGCTAGGCTCCATGTAAAAGGAAAAATAGTGAGAACTATGGCTTGGGACACGAATATAGCTCAGGTCATGTCGATAGATGACCTTTTTCTAAAATGTGTTTTTGATGGAATACAAACTGTAAGATAATTCTAAGACTTATTAGAATTATGGTTAAGTTGAGTTAAGTTTGATAAAGGTTTTTATTTTTATGATCTCATTCAGTTTTTTCAATTAAAAGTCCCCCTTTTATTTGTCTTTACAAATTTTTTTCTAGTTTTTAAAAGAATATTATTAATCTCTAGTGTCTGTAGATTCGACCTTGCTTACCATTTTCTACAATTATTTTGTAACTTGGTAGTAGGATATATTTTTGGTGGCTTCGACACCTACCAAAAGTTGAGAGGAATGATAGCTTTTTATTTTGGTAAATTGTAGCATTTATTATAAAGAGGAATGATAACTTTTTATTTTAGTAAATCGTAGCATTTAGTATAATAATATAGAGCATCAATTTATAAACTAAAAAACATAATAGAATTGCCACTATTCTACTTCTACATACCCATCATATTAACAAGAGAATCCTAATGTCAATAATAAAATGATACTCGTAGTTTTAGCTTAGTGTATCATATGGTTAAAGAAGAACAAAATAAACGTTACTAAAGACTTTGAGAGTTTGGTGGTTAATAGCTCAATTGTCTAAACAATCATAAAGAGAGATGTTACCTATAACTGAAGTAGGAATATAATTAATAGTATAGATAACCATAAAAGGTAACTTCTCTCAAAAAGGTTTCTAGGTAAGAGGAAGAGAGGAGAAAAGGTCAAAAAGTATCAAGGATGTATATATTTTTACTCATCTCTAATTATGTTGAGAAGTACTTAGACTAGATTTTTGAGTACTAGTTCCTTTCTGATTAAGAAACTGGATGAAAGATTTATATTTATATTCCATAATGCATAAGATTTTAATTTTATAAGAAAATTTGAGTCTAAATCGTAGTTATAAAGCGAGAATAGAAGGAATAATTCAGACCTATAATGTAGGGGATAAATCCGTATATATCTACAAAAGCCATCAAGAAAGATCATATACTATCACAAACGACCTAATAATAGCATGAAGTGACGGTCCTCAAATATCACAATAAATTAAATGAAAGGGAGCTAAAAAGAAAAAATCACTACTAAAAAAGGTAAATTCTGATTTTGAAAAGGTGGCATGAAATGCAATCAAAATTTTTAAACTTGACTTGACGTAAACAACCATTAAAAATTAATAATATAATTTTTAATAAAATGATAGAGAATTGGGATTAATATCAATAATAACCTAGTATAATGTTGATAAAAATTACGCTCATTTGATTTATACTTTGTTTCATCTATCGACTAATCATTTTACAAAGATATGAATTGCAAAATTTTTTGTCGTAAGAGAACATAAAAGTATTTAATTAGGATTGCTTGATTGTAAGTTAGATCTAAATTATAGATTCACATTTCACTAAAATTAGGGGTTCACATTCATTTATACCCATTATAAATAGTAAATTGTCATCTATATTTTATTAGAATTGATGAAATGGATGTTGTCGTGTTGAATATAACAATCAAACTTTTGATACAACGAATCTCATTGTCAGATTAAGCATCTAACTAATTATAATTGGATATTTAGACAATTGGGCAGATACAATGTAAAGAGGGATTTATGGTGAAAAAATTATTGCCCTTACACTCTTACGAGGCAACTAGGCTTTTTCGACAAGTTTCTTCTTTGAATATGACATTTTATGAAAAATCATACATCATTTTATTACGTTTTATTCACCCTCCTTTGCCATTTTTAATTTCCCATATGATATAATATTTTGTCCTCTTTACATGGTGGCTTCACACATGTTTTAAAGAAATTAGGTAGGTTTTTTAGACACACATTTAATCTTCATGTTCCAACTTGATTTCTTCCTTTTACCGAGTAATCATTTCTTGCTTTTATAATTGATACCAGCATTTCATATGTTCTAGTCAATTATGCTAGAGTTTCTTTTTCTTCTCTTTTTCTCCACTATTTTAGTAAACATTTTAACCTAATACTTTTTCATTCTCAACCATTGACATATGTAACAGTAACATATTATTAGGTTTTGTCTTGTGTAACAATAACTTGTATTTAAGAATATGTATAGCTAAATTCAGGTATAAATAACTTTTTGCATGATAGTTTAGATATAACAAAAATGCACACAAATTTTCTCACTCAAAGATCCTTTTCTTTCTACATAATATGATAGCTCTTTTTTTTAAAAATAAAATGATATATAGTATTTCAGTCTTCAAGTTCTTTACTTTTTCTAGATAATTTGTTACCTAATTAATGTTTGGTACACATAAAACTCTTGTACTAGTCAAGAAAATCATAATAATGTAAATCTTATCTCTTTAACTCCTTTCCATGCAACTACACATGTACTAGAAGCTTAACATTGAGTTTTGAAATTCCAAAATTTAAAGGATAAAGATGACTAAAAATTATGCTGTTTTAGTTCTCTTAAGCTAGAACAACATTGTTTCTACTTAAGAGACATTAAGACCTAATTAAAAAAAGTGTTTTGTGCTAATGAATAATTGGTCCATGTATCACAAAGTAATCACACACATCATTTACATCATAATAAAATGGTCCCATAACTGCCATGCTAGCCTAAAATGGTCCCTTTTTCCATGTCATCCTCTATGTCAGACTATTACATCATCTCCATTTTGCGATGTCATCCTCTATGTCAGACTACCAAATTATCTCCTATGTCAGTAGTAGATCCTATGTTTACCTTGTTAGCTACTGTGGCATCCCCCACATTCTGCACTTTTTGTTGATTCAATTTACACCAATTTTTTAAGCCAGTTGACTAGATTTTAACTGATCGATTCTGATATTGTTTTGTCGAATTGGTCAAATTACAATTTTACATAAATATTTCCCTATTTTATGTATTTTTTGGGACTTATTGTTAATGGTTTTTTTATATGGACTATCGATACTTTTAAACTTCATTACATTCCTTAACTGGTTATTTTCATTTTGAATTGATTTAATTATTATTTGTAGGTTGAATATATGTGTAGCTTTCTTAAAGGAAGACTTATTTCATAATGTTAAATCGTATATATGGTAGTGTCATTTAGGTCATCTTGTCAATTTTAGAACTAGATTATTAATTTTTAGTGGTTTTTCACGTCAATTCATGTTAAAAATTTTTGATTGTATTTCATGCCAACTTTTCAAAGTCATAATTTACCTTTTGTAGTAATGATTTTTCCTTTTTAGCTCCGTTTGATTTAATTTATTATGATATTATCTACACTTCATGCTACTATTAGGTGGTTTGTGATAATATATGATCTTTACTGATGAATTTTGTAGATATATATGGATTTATCCCCTACATTATAGGTGTAACGCCCCACATTAGGGGTTAGAATATTGAAGAATTAGCAATGCATGGTATGCTTTGCATATTTAAGTATTCACTTATAAGTGAATATATATATATATATATTGACACATACAAATATTTGTAAATGCATGCATTGGCAATTTCGGGTATAATTGGTTTCTAAATGTGATTAAAATGAGAATTTTGGGTTTTTATGTGTTGAGAATTTATTTGGAGCTTATTATTATTATTATGAAATTTTGGTGAATTTTAGGACATTTATCAAAAATTTGAGGTATTTTATACTAGGAAAAATATTTAAATAAGAGACAAATAGAAGTGTGACAATTGTATTAGAAATTAATTAACAAATGGACAAATTATGGAGTGACAAATTGATAAAATCATGTGTGATATGTGGACCTATAGCTAAGAGACAAAAGGTAGCTTATCTAGTGGACAAGTGGAAGACATGTGTTAAAGCACTAATGAAACACCTAGGCTTTAGGAATGCAGCTCCTTTATTTGGTTTCGCCGAAAATCATCTTCCTTCTTGCTGCCATCACCAAAACCCATTATTTGCTCTAAGACAAGTAAGTTTTTTTGCATGTTTTAATGTTTTAAATGGATGCATACATTAATAGTGTATATTTTCATGCTTGTGGATTGCTACATGCGTAAATGGTGTTGATGCATGTGTGGGTGGTGAGCGAAGGAGCAAGTTCGGTGATATTGTTACCAAGATGTAGGGTTATAGTCATTGGAATATGTTATATGTAGTATTTTACTGAACATACATCTATATTTAGGGCATAACTTGATCTGTTAGTATCCAAATTGGATGGAGTTTGATTTAGAGTAAACTAGAGACATATAACTACATTTTTCATAAAAGAATTGAATCCAAAATATGTTCTTAACAGTCTAGAAATTTGGCTTGAAGTTAAAATTGGTGTTCTATCGAGGTATGAAAACAATCTGTGGAATTTTGATTATAACTTGTAGGATACTAAACTAAAATGCATGATATTGGTGTCATTAGACTTTCAATATATTGAGAAACATTTGATTAGCAGAAGATATTACCTAAATACCCCATTGTCAAGGTCAAAATGGTCATGAAAATCAGACCCGAAATCTGCTTAAGAAAAATCTGGAAAACAAATTGATAGGTTTATGATTGATTTTATGAAAAGCAAACTGGTTTGAGAATGAGTTGAGATGATATGGAAATGAATGTAAGGGTAGTTTTGGTTATGTACAGAATAAATAAACTGAGAAAGCAGTAAAGTGATAAGTACAAAAAATGTGGTAAACAAATGTTGAAGATGATGAATAGTGGTGAAAATTTTCTTGTTTTGGTATTTGTACTTAATCTTGCATTTTGAGTTGTTTTAGAGTAAGATGAGTTAGAATGAGAGTGGAAATGTAGAAAATATAAGTTAGAAATGGAGTAGAATGAATAAATCAGTAGGAAGAAGAGTGAAAAAGTTTGCAGATTCGACGATGAAGGAAGAAACCTGCATTTCAGAGAGAGAAGAGAAGAGTAGTTGCACCCGAAGATTTTTCCAAAACCAACCTGTGTTGATTCTTTTAGCCACAACTTTGTCATCCAACCACCAAATGACATGAGATTTAAACAAATATATTCCTAACACATTTTTCTACCTCTTCATAAAAGTTGGTAGCTTTCTGAATTGTTTTGGAAAGGATTGATTGGATAAAAGTGAGGAAATGTGCTGGGATATTATAAACTGGAGAATTTTCATTAAATATGCTTCGACATTTGATTATATCTTAATCAGTAGGTTTTCAAATGAGTTGATTCTTAATTTAGATTAAACTTGAGACATATGTCTATAACTTTCTTGAAGAAGTTGGATTTTAATTCTATCTCTAAGACTTTCAAAATTGGTATGAAATTGAGTCTTGGCTTAGGATATAGCACTTCCAAGGACAGAAATCATGTCCTGTGTTTATTGAATAAACTATATTGATGTAGGCTGAAGAAGACTGATGTGTTTTCACCAAAGTTGTAGCTTATTCTCTTAGCTTTAAAGTGGTATAAAGTTTGTAATTTTTAGATATTGGAATTGAGAGTTATGAGGTGTACAACTTGAAGGCATGATCATGCATTAGCCAAAATTTTAAATGTACATAGTCTGTGGTATTTTGAGCATAACTCATTGAAAAATAAACCAAATTGTATGATCTTGGTATCATTAGAAACTTAAAACATAGAGGAACAATTGTCTAGAAGAGAGTGTTATAGAAATACATCATTTTCTTGATCTTATTGATAATGCAAAGTTGACTCGAATGAAGTGCTTCCAGCAAAAGCTAGAATAGTAATTGAATATATGGATTTTGGAACTTTTGAAGTACAATTGATGTTTACATTAGTTTAGCAAGAAAATATACCCGAGAATTTATCATGAACATGCATTATACATATTTAATATACATAAATAAATTCTTAATCATGCACAATAGTGATTTGTATATGTGTTAAATGTTATAGAGGAATGCATAGAGCGATCACTTCCAGATATTGCCGGGACTTCAAGGCAATAAGTGAACAGAAGCGATTGTGAGTAACCTAAGATGGTCTCACCTTAATTTTTTTTGTTTATTACTGAATTGAATTTGATATTGATGAATGTGTACTAAATTGTGTACTGATTTCGGACATGAAGGTCTGAGGTATTGATTAATGAATGTGATATTGAAGTGCTACTTGCATGTGAATATGATTGACTACTTGTTTTGCATGAAATGTCTGAAATGACTTTGTTTTGATTTAAAATTGCTGAGTCCTAGTTGTGGGTAAATAGGCATGCCTAGAAGGGTCTGCAGTTACTCTTGTGACATTTCAGTGTCGAGACTTCAGTCTCTTCTAGACACTTTAGTGTTGAAACTTTGGTCTCTCCAGTATAAGTCCTGTTATTTGTCTCTGTAAATGGATTTTTAGTCCTTTGATTTTGTAATATGATATATGTTTGATTCTAACATAAACAAAAATTGTATTCTGATTCTAAAGGGTTTATACCCTCTTGTAATATTCAGTTCTAATAATTATAAAAGTATGTTATGAAATGCATCATGTCTGATTTAATGTTAGGCAATCTTTTAATGCATGCTTATGTTGTTACATGATTCTGTATGATGAGTTGTCACTTCATGTATAGATTACTTATTACTCACTAAGCTATATGCTTAGCACAGTGGATTTGCCCCGTGTAAGTTCAAAGCGAGGATTATAAAGACAAAGACAAGTCAACCGCAATGGCCAATGGATTTGAGTCTTGTTTTGAAAAAAATGTATTTTGAGTTTGTTTTGGGCTTGTATATGATGTATATGACTTTTCAATTTATTTGAAGATTTGTAATAATCTTAATACATGTTGGTTTTTGAATTTATGATATGTAATATGATAGGCACAGTATGAATGATATGTTATGTACTGTATGTTTACTTGAGATTTTAAAAATGCACGTATGTTATGTTTCGTGTATTTTGGATTTGGTTTCGGTTCTATATTATCTGTATGTTCTGTGTGTGTGGTACTCGCATCATCCTCCCAGGGGGTATAGATGGGTGTCATAATAGGTTTGAATTATTCCATCTATTATCGTTTTATAGCCATGATTCAAACTCAAATTTTCTTATAACATTAAAATCTTATACACTGTTATGGAGTATAAATATAAATCTTTAGTCTAATTTCTTAACCGGTAAGGAACTATTATTAAAAAATCTAGTCTAAGTACTTCTCAACATAATTAGAGACGAGTAAAAATATATGCATCCTTGATACTTTTGACTTTTTCTCCTCTCTTCCTCTTACCTGGAAACCTTTTCGAGAGAAGTAACCTTTTATGGTTATCTATACTATTAATTATATTCCTACTTTAGTTATAGGTAACATCTCTCCTTGTGATTGTTCATACAATTGTGCTATTAACTACCAAACTCTCAAAGCCTTTAGTAATGTTTATTTTGTTCTTCTTTAACCATATGATATACTAAGCTAGAACTACGAATATGACTATGTTGCTTCCTAAGATACGAGATAGAGTATAAATGGTATAAGTATTGGGATCCCTCGTCCCAAAACTTTGTATCTCACAACATGTAACCTTCTATAAACATAAGAAGTTTTTACCTATTTTAAAATTCTAAGTTAAAGAACCCTTTCTTTGATCCCACCATATTCTTATTTCCTGACATTTCTCTTGTAGCATTACTTTTTAACATTTTTAGCAACTCAATATGATATATTCTTGGTCTCATTGCCTCTTCACTAACTGTATATCCAATAACTCCTCCAAATGATCCTTCTCCACCATTATTAGATGGATCAATCAAGTAATCACCTTTCTATCTAACTTCAATATTTAATTTTCATATTTGCTACATTATTATTTCTCTATATGAATCGCACGCCTATGTTAAGGTAAGCTTTATCCTTCTATAGTAGAAAGTAATGGTAGTAAAAATTAGATTCACTTAATAACACTAATACTTGGGATATGGTTTATTTATCTTCATAAAATTGTATTGTTAATTGCAAATGAGTCGATAAAATTAAGAATCAAGTTGATGAAATTGAATAACATAAAGTTTGACTAGTTGCTAAAGAATTAAACCAAGAGTACAATATTGACTATGAGGAGATGTTTGTTTTGGTAGCTCATTTGACCTTAATCCACAATCTTGTTGTAGGTGTTGCTAGCAAGTATTAACACTTATTTTAAATAGACGCTCAAAGTTCCTTGCTTAATTGTAATTTTACATTTAAAAAATGTACATGTAACCTCACTTAGTTATAATCTTCCACCCAATAAGGTTTCTTGTCTTCACAAAGCCTCCATTATTGCTACCTTTGGTTCTCAGTCTAATTCCTATAATCGTGAACTTATTCATTTGTAAAACTAATTAAGGTACACTCTTCTTCTCCTTATATTGATAATATTTTAATTACTAGCAATGACATTTAGGATATTACAACCCTAATTTTTTATGTTAATAATTTAAGACGAATAATTTAGGTAATCTAAGTTATTTTTTAGTTTTGAAGTCTCTTACGATGAACATAATTATTATCTGTCACAAGAAAAAGATGTCATCAAATTCTTCTCTTGTGCTAGTATTATTGACATTAAGATTACTAGCACTCCACTTGAACCCAATGTTTGTCTTTCTGCTATTGATGGGACTTTTGTCATCGATGGTACTCTTTATCCTTAATTAGTTGTAATATTATATATATCACACTCTTTCGTCCCAATATTGCTTATATTATTCACATTGTCAGCCAATTCATGTAAGTACCTCACACCACTCACTTTTTTTATTGTCCTTTATATCTTTTGGCATATTGGAGACACTCTCTTTCATGGTCTGCACCTTTGTCTTTCTACTCTACTAGAATTAAGAACGCACTCTGGTGCTGATTAGGGTGGATTGGTCATTATTTCTTTCTTGTCACATTCCTTACTTCATGGTCCAGTGAGAAACAAACAATTATCTCTCACTTTATTATCATCATCATCATCACCCAGTCTGAAATTCCGCAATGAAGTAGGGTCTGGGGAGGTCTGATAGTATGTAGCCTTACCCCTACATAGTAGAAAGGCTGTTTCCGGTAGACCCACATGCAAATGAAACATGATAAGTATGATGCGAAGTAAAATGGAAAAAATTATTAAAGAGATCAAAATTTCATTAAATACAAAAATAAGAAAAAAAAGACAAGATATATGGGATTTAAAAGGAGAAGCTAGTTTGCGTAATAAAGAAGCACCAAATATAACGAAGTGTGAAAAACAAAAGGACCTGTGAAGCTTAAAACGGTGGCTACTCAGCGTGGTACCGTTTTAATAAAAATAAATATAATAAGAATAATAATGTTAAAAAGAAAATAGTAATACAACAAAAACTAAATACTAGAAAATTCAATAAATAATTAAAGAGTATGAAAAGATATAAAATATAATTAGGATAAATAGCAATGATAGTAGTAAAATAAAAAGACACTCTTGGTACTAACACCAAACTAAAGACTAAAATTAAAATTAATACTAATACTAATAACAATACCAATATTAAGAAAAAAACTAATAATAATAATATCATTATTATTATTATTATTATTAAGGGCAAAACCAAAGCTTAGAAGAAACTCAAATATAATTTTTGTTTAAAAAAAGTAATAATAAAACTACAAATAGTAGTCATAATAATACTAATAAGAAAATATATTTGAGATTAAAAAATAAGAAAATAGTAAGAGAATGTTAAAAACGAAAAAGCAAATAACTTAGGAAAACTAAAATGAAGCCACGTTAGCAATGGGTCTGCCAGAGAAAGGAGCAATGCGCAGAGGGAAGGAGAAAATTGAATGAGGAGCGTCCTGTATGTTTGCTACCCATCGGTTATTTTGTCAGGAGGTTCAATAAAGCTAACGAGGGGATAAGTGTCAGACAGAGTAAGTCATAGTATATCGAAAGCTCTGGGAAACTAACGATGGGACATGCGTCAGACAATGAATCAGAGTATATCGGAAGCCGTGTAAAATGCCGAGCCTCTCCGAATTGTTGTAAATACAACATATAAGCTCCTCTGGTTATATTAGCTACTTTAAGATATGAGTATTTCATCTTTTTCTGTAACTCCTCTTGTTTATCACAATCATAATACTATACAAATTGCTCATAATGATGCTTTTCATGAGTGTATCAATTATCAAATGTTTTGAGATTGATGATCGCTTGTCAACTTATCCTTATTTCATCACAGTCTGATATTGTTGATACATTCACAAAATCGCATCCATCTTAGTGATTCCGAGAACTTATTCGTAAACTCAAAATGTCCAGCTCTTTACCACACCTTGAATTTGAGAGGAGATGTTTACATATGTACTCATAGCATAATGTTACATAATGTCTTGTGTAACAACGGCTTGCATTTAGGTATATGTATAACTAAAATAATGTATAAATACCTCCTTTTGTATAATAATTTCGATGCAATAAAATTATAAAACATTTTTCTTGGAGTTCTTTCTATACCAATCATTTATAACATACGTAATGTCTTCATTCTTTTTTTTTTTCCTAATAATTATTGGCTTTTAATTTTTTATATTTCAATATTTACTCAAATTGTAATGCAGTCTCATTTTCCATAGTTTTTGAAATCTAACTTCCAATTTTTTTAGTTTTAACTAATCTTGAATTTCTGAAAACCATAAAATTAATGTTTAAAATTAAATTCTTCTCTAGAAATTAAAACTAATTTGATATAAATTAATTATATCCAACTTAGATAAATGATTTGTGATACAAAACTAAGGCAATTAAAACTGATTTGATATTGGTTTGGGTAGGTTAACCGGTTTACGTGGTTGCGGTTCAGAGCCCGGCCTAAGACAGATTAGTATTGTGCCCTTTGGTCTGCCAGGGTGAGGTTGCGACTCGAACCCCTGACCAAATGGTTTTGTTGCGTTGAGACGCACGCTTCTCACCACTGGGCTACGTAGCTCAGTGGTGAGAGGCGTGCGTTTCA
>JAOTIZ010000202.1:9547104-9558136 GCA_027123425.1 Erythroxylum panamense | reverse complement strand
ATGGGCCACGGATGTGTGGATCAGACCCGGATTAGCCAATAGGTGTATGACTGACTGATCGGCCTGTGGGTTGTGGTAATTGGGCTCGGGCCCAATACAGCCGACCCGATCAGATATAAATTAATTAATTGCCTTAGTTTTGTATCACAAATCATTTAAGGCAATTTAGGTAAAATTTTAATTAATTGCCTTCTGTATTAATTAAAAGAAACTTAAGGCAACTTAGGTAAAATTTTAAGTTTTTAAATTTAGAGTCTTACTTGTAATCTGAAAATAACGTGCGCATGTACGTCAAGTAAGGTGGGATCGGTCGGTTGATTCTGTGCATCTCTTTGTCCAAATCATTCACGACGCTGCGATAAGTCAGCTGAAGAGATGACGGTTCTCTTCTTTCAATTATATAACAGAAGCCTCCTGCACGGTTGACCTAATATTTCATCCCAATGAACGGGTGCTTACTAACGTTATAACAGCAGTACACCACATTACAATCACAAGTGACTGAATCTACGCTTAGTCTATGGCCATTTTTGACGACGACACAGAAGACTTGGAGCTTGACCATGAGCATAATAATTACGTTTATTTTTAGTGCATCGCATGAGGATGTGCTGATCAAAGGTTTTCTTTTTCTTTTTTTTTTGCTTTAGATAATTAAAGTTTCATTTTTGATTGTTCAAACAAAATTTTTTTGTTACCTACGAGGTATCTTACGAGGGTCTCAATTATAGGAAGGTACCTTTAAACTATTTGTACCTAGATTAATTCCCGCTCAAACCGAATAAGTCTCTTACAAGAGGTAAAACTCTAATCTCAAGTTTCTTTTAATACCAAAAATTGGACACTAGCTAGTTACCATTACCAGTCGCCAACTACATTTAAGGCTATAAGGAAATTAAAACACCTTTAACAAGAAGATTAAAACATTATTCAACGGATGTGAAAAACGAAATGTTAATGTAAAATATTGATGGCGATTAGCTATTAGTTTTAGACTTCTAGAGGTCATATTCATAAGCGTGCCACTTCCCATATAGGGATTGGCTAACCAACATAAATTGACTAATATATATATATTTGCATTATTTAACAATAATTTGAAATGGTTTACCTAATGCCCTTGCTTCAATTAAAGTAATATGAAAACACAACTCCCTCTTTTTATCAATCATAATACATTAGATAACCATATATAGTTTGGAACTAAATACCAAAAAATGGTCCCAACATTTATAAAAGTTGTGGATGTCTAAGATGGCCTTATTATAAAATGATTAGTTGCGTGCATGCATTGATTACGTAAACACATAAAAACAAAAAAGAATCATGTTAATCACGATTACATTAGACTAATCCACAGGCGATTATACCAACATAAAGTGATTATACATAAAAGACAAAGTATATCATTTCTCTATGTATTTCTATAAGGTTCAAAGTAAGCCTCAGATTGATCTAATACTCTTTAGAGTTGATTTTACAAGTATTGCAAAGTAAAGGGTGCCATAATTAATTAATCTGAACCCTGTAAATACTAAAAATTAAACCACTTGAATCTCTCCTCAAAGTCTTGTGATTGGCTTTTTTTTTTCCTGCAAAAGTCCGTTGGCCATTTGTCAGAAGCATAGCGAAGGATTAATTCATCATCATTGATCAATTAAGTTGACAGTTCATCATCTTTGACTCTCTAAAAATAATTAATTCAATTTTGTTTAAATTGACTTAATTCTATAAGTAAAATTAAACACTACATAACTATTGGACAAATGTATCTTTTTCTTGCTGTAAAGAATACCTTTGAAGGGATTTATATACATCACGATTCTTACTCACGTCGTGTTTGAAGGGTAGCGCACCATATATACCTACATTGGTGAATCCTAATGGATTAGGTTTTTTCTTAATCCAAGATTCGAGATTGCAGTCAATCTCAAATTTTACTCCATTTCGATGAAATTCTTTCATACTACGTTGAACGTAACTTGGCAACTATTAATGCTTTTGGTAATAAGAAGGACCATGTATATTATACAAAGATGGTCTGTAATATATAAGTTTTACATTCACACCAGGTAACAATCACGTCAGAAAGGAATTTCATCCGTTGGTAATTGCACAAAAACAAATCAAATTCATTTTCTTTTTTTTTCTCTTTTTTAAAAGGATTAGTCCGGGGACTAATCCCTCTGCGGCTAGAACATCTCAAATTAAAGAGGGCTACCGTTGATTCTAGGAGTTTACTACATTCTCAAGAGTCGAACTCTCGACCTCTTAGTTAAGCGATGAAAGTATGTGCCCCATAGAGCAATGCCCCTAATTCGTCACTTTCAAGCATGGGGAATTTTGGCGTATAATTTACAGCGTACATAGAGTAATTTATTTTTACTTGTTAGTGTTTACATGTAAGGAAGTATAAAAGCGGTCAAAGTGTTAGTAACACACCTTATATAAATTGGAATTCCCGCTAAAAATGAAACAAGAAAAGTCAACGCATGCAAACTTATATTTCACCATGTGTTGGAGGTTCAGAGACACTAACAAGGAACAAATTGATCGAGGATGTAACACTTCAACATGTACATATTTCAAATCGAAACCAGGAACAACTATTAAGTATTGGCATACCCACAATCACAGTCGCAGTTTGATAACCAGCACAGAAAGAAAAATGCGTAACATGAGAAATGAGGTGACCCATGAGAGACAGGGAGCGAAGTACTAAAAAAGGGAAATAAAACAACATGAGCAAGAACATAAAACCTAGTAAGTTAGATCAATCCCATGATTATCTTCATCCATCCGCATCAATCTTGGTGTTACAGGACATGAATCTTCGGAACAGAGACAGTAAGGCAGCACATGACAACTCTTTAGCCCTCCTCAAACGTTTGATTTTTTTACTAGCTTGATTTGTGGTTTCCTCTGGCTCAGAACTACTGTTACTGTTCTTTATTCTTGTAGCCGTCATCATTCCTCTTCCCTTGATCACTACACTTGCTCTAACTCTTCCAAAGCACTTCTTGGTCTTTAGTCCAACACTTTCCTTCTTCGTAAACGTGTAGCTTCTCAAGTATAGCTGCCGGCAAGAGACGCTCTCGACCACCCTGGGGTGTCCCTGACCACCGCAGTACCCGGTTGTCGACCTCGGGAACTCCCCGCTGTAGTAGTATTCCGGCCACTTGTTGAGGTTCACATAGGCTCGTCGATTGGGTACGCGCGTGTCCTTGATGATACTATTTGACATGCAAGTTTGTGCCATGATAACTAAGGGTTTCGGAGATATAGTAGTCAGAGCCACTAGTTCATTGATCAAGTAAAGGATGATAAATGGGAAATGCGATGAGATTGGTGTTAGCTAGGAGGTTCTTGTCTTGTATAGTGGAGTCTAGCATTTGGGGTATGTACGTGTGGAGTGTTCAACTAATTTCTAATTTGGCTCCATGTAGTTTATGAATATATAAGTTAAGATTATTCATTTTCATAACTAATTTAAGTACCTAAGAATCAAGGTTAGAAGTTCATCTGATTGTGGGTATGTGTAATTTGTTAGGCAAGAATTAGATAAAAGAGGATCGTTTAACATATATTATAAAATTTCAAAATAAGATAAGGTTAACTTTATCTATTAGGTATAGTAGGTTCATTACGGGTTAACAAATATGTCAATGAGAAAGTTTAGAATTAGTAGTAAGTCATTTTGTTTTAGACACAAATGGGTTGGATAAAATTAGAGTTAAAGGTCCCTTTAACGTGATATTAGATTGGTACTCAATAATAAGATCTCGCTTGCCATCACAAGAGGCTCAAGTCTCAATGGAATAGGTATCTGTAATAAGTAACGGTACTTTAGTTACGTATCTCGGATCGAACGTGAAAGATTAAAAAACCAAAAAATGCAGAAATACCTAATTTCGATTTTCGTAACTTCATACAAGCTTTCTGAAGCCGAAATAAGCATGAATCCACCATCGTCTTCACGGAAACTGCTCTTCTAGACGCGAGTAAGTTCTTTCTATAATTTTCTCAAAACGTAATCTCTCTTAACGGGTCAGAGAATCCTTATGTTTACGATTGATATATGAACAACTACAGGAGACCTTAACCTTTATATATAACATCTATATCGGATTTTTCCATCACAAGATCGATATAGGTCCAGTCTATACACTGATTGGGATCCATTTTTCACCCAAACTTCGATCCATTGATTTAGATCATTTATTGGGCCACTTTATTATTTTTATCTGGATCAAATTACGTAATTTAACCGATAAGTTATTAAAAAATCAAAAAATACAATTAAATATTATCCAACTTTATGGGAATTACCAAAATGTCTAACAATCTCCCATTAGACAATACTTAATTGCAGTGTTAACTCTAGTTTAAAATCAATTTAAAAACTCGGTTAAGTCATGCTACTGTATTAGTCGACTAGGTTTTAAAAACAAAATTTTGATCCAAAGATAACTAAAGTCCATCATTCCATCCTGCAAGGCTTTCGATATCGAAAAGTATCAAATGCATGTGTCATGTGAGATAAAGATCCAATACAATCACGTATACCTAATACCTCACTAACATAAATGGAAAAATGGAGCGTGGCAAACTAAGATGATATCTTTATGATCTAAATTATATAATCTTTGTTTGTAGGTCTCGATTTCTCCAACTTTATGCTAAACCGCGTATGCTAAACTGCATTAAAGAAATCATGTTTTCTCTCACCCGATGCTAAACAACATTAGAGAAATCTTGTTTTCTATGACCGAATGCTAAACAACTTCAGAGAAAACCTTTATATTTTCTAACTGAATGCTAAACTGCATTAGAGAACCTTTACGGGATTAAAAAACTTATATCCCCTTATGTCATGTCAAACTTCATGGATATCCGTTTAAAATTGTATGCATCTAAATGACATAGGCATAAGGTCAATCTGTATATATGCCCAATAACTTTTAAATTCTTAAGATCGACACAAAACTTAAGGCTTTTATATATATTATGGCAATATACGATCACATGTATTACCGATGATAAACGATGATCATCTTTACTGATGAAACATTATATGGTCATAATACATCAAATGTATAAATTTATATAGAGCAAACATAACAATCCTCTAATTAACAGTGTCTAAGGACGTCAAAACACCTATACTGTATACTTGTATTTCAAACACAATTGGTTGAAGTCCTTTAGTTAAAGGATCGACTATCATTTCCTCAGTCCTTAAATACCCCAAACCTTGATGTCACCTTTTCGCATCAACACCTTTATGGCCAAATAATTGACCTTTAAATGCTAAGACCCTGTGATATTCTTTGTTGTTATTAAACAACATAGCAAGACGATTACCACAGTATAACCAAATGGGTCTAGCCACTGAATCAACCACAGACAACTCAGAAATCAAGTTTCTGAGCTAAATCGTCTACGAAGCAGCCCCATAGCATGGACTATGCATGCATAGTCGAGGAAGTTACCTGTGTCTACTTGACACACTTCCACGACATTGTACCATCTACAAACTTAAAACTGTAACATTAAGTGGACTTTCGATCATAGGACACATGGCTAAAATCTAAATCTGAATTCCCTACGAGGTTTAGTCTGTTGACTGTGCTATATGTCAAGATATAATCCTTAGTTCCTTTAAGTATCTCAACACTCGATAGACTACATTTCAATGGTCTACACCTGGATTAACCAAATATTGACCAAACAGTTAAATAGTGAATGCAATATCCTGCCAAGTACATAGCCGAGCATACATCATGCTATCAACTATATTAGAATATGGAACATTCCTCATAACCTCTCTTTTTACTTTATTCTTTGGATACTATGCTAAAAATTATCTCTCACTATGAGAGATAGGTGCTACGACAGGTTTATTGTTGACCGTATTAAACCTTTATAATACATACTCAATGTATGCATTCTATGAGAGGTCTGATAAGTGTTAAGATTTATCCCCATGAAGCTGAATACTTAGGACAGAAGATGCTATACTAAGGTCCTTCATATCAAAGTTCTTGGCCAAAAGTTACTTAACCTCATACAATATGGTTAAGTAATTTGACGTGAGCAATATATCATCCACATGCAATAATAGGAAGATAACTTTCCTCCCCTGATCTCATAGTACAAGCATCTTTTTAATTTTATTTTCCATGAAGTTGAAAGAGGCCAAACCTTATCAAATGTAAGGTATCATTTTTAGGAGGTTTGATATAAACTATATTGATCTGCTTACTGCGCAAACAATGTAAGTTCTATCTGGATCTTGAAATCCTTCAGGTTGTACCATATAGACCACTTCATAAAAGTTTACTTAGGAAAGCAGTTTTGACAGCCATCTGATGTAACTCTATATCGTCATGAGCTACAATTACCTTAATCACTCAAAATGTATCTTACGAGGATACAGGAGAAAAGGTAACATAAAGTCAACCTTTCCCTCTGAGTGAACCATTAGGCAATTGAGCGAGCCTATAAACTGTTGGACTCTATCTTGAAATCCTTTAAGTCCAAAAGTTCATTTACAACCAACAAGTTTACAGTTCCACTGCAAATCAACTAACTTCCAGACCTTACTATTCTTCATAGATTGCATCTCATTATTCATTGCATCCTACCACAAATCTATATTGGGTCCAGATTCAACTTCTGTAAAAGTAACTAGATCCGTAACATGTCTAATAGCATAGTCATATTCACCTGATAGACTATGAAATCAGATGGGATAGCAGGTCTAGTATATTTACTTAATTGTATTAGATCTTGTACCCCTAGAAACCTCTGTGTGTACAGGTATAGGTTCCTGTTCCTATACAGGCATGATACAGAGACCTAGATCCACCAGATCTAATGGTATAAGTAGTGGGTATATGATAATTGTAATATTCGGCTTGCTATCATCCGAAGTGTCAAAGGGCCCACCATTTTCATAGACATTATATTCCAGAAACTTAGCTATTTGTGGTTCCATTAGTCAGGTCCCTCGTTCTCTACAGTAAAAGTTGTAGCTTTAAAGTGGTCAGAATATCTTACTAAATAGCAATGAGCATAACAAGCATGCAATTTATCTTTATAAGGATTATACTACCTCAGTAGGATAGCCCCGTACATGAATGTGTGCAAAATTGGGTTTCCACACTTTTAGATAATCAGGTAGAATAGCCATGTTCTGCATTGACTTCTTCAAATCCTTTAGGGTGCAGTTATGCCTTTCGACAACACATCATTTTGTTCAAAACTACTCAGCAAAGTGAATTAAGTCACTATTCCAAATGATTCCAAATATTTGGCAAACAAACCTTTTAAAGTCCTAAAACCCATGTTTGTCATGATATTCTCCTCCACGGTAAATCTGACTATCTTGATGAATTTTTCTAATTGTTTCTCAACCTTCGGTTTTTAAGCAAGAACACAACTAAATTTTTCTTGCAGTGATCTAAAGCTATAGTCTATAAAGATGCTGATATTGAGGATGATAATTTATACATACTACAATAACCATATTTTAAGGTAGACTCAAAACCTATCATTATGCCTCATCCTTATGTCCATATCCAGTTGTTACTCCAAAACAAATATGATAAGCCAATTAAGGTTATTAAATATACGAGTACTGGATCTTGGAGAAGCATTAAGAAGCCCAACATCTTACCTCCAAAAGCATGGATACCCTATGAAAAATATTTTACAGTTGCAGATGGAAATTCATTTAAAAATGAAGCTTATCACAAGAAGAAAAATAGGGATAAGGTTTTTTTGTAATTGTTTCCTGTGGGCAAAAGTTCTTGGCAATCATCTCCCTAGGCCAGATACCCTAATTGGTATAGATTTATATTACAAGGGATTTCTGTTACAAATTCTCCCTAATGGTATTAAATGTTGAGCCAACTTTAGCGCTTAAACTAATATATTTACTATATTTAAAATTAGTGAAGTACCTCCTCAATATGTAATGCTAAGAGATTAGTTTTTGGAGCATTGTCCTAAGAACTATGCAAAGTTCTGGCCCCTCACCCCTTAACAAACCCCCCATTAAATAACAACGGTACAACAGAAGCATTAATTACAAAACATTAATCCTTTTTGTCCAAAATTGATCAAAAGATCACATATAAAATGTGTCGTGTAAAAACCAAAATAAACTTTACTACAAGGTTCAGTACATACATTCCCCATAGATATTACTTCTACTTCTTCATTGTTGTCAACCATCAATTCCTCCTTTCCTTTAATTTGGCTTTATCCTGGATATGAACCACTACATTATAGAAGCACCTTGATCAGATGTTCCACTATATAGCCACCAAATACCTAATATGACTATCGTAAATTAGATTCATAAATTGATAAGCCAAGGAGTTACTTGATGGTCACAGTCTTTCTTTCTAGGCCTCATACTGCTGGCTTCTTTATGTCCCCAGGACCTTTACCATCATTGGATTGACCAGCGTGAACATGTGGAGAAGATTTGATCTTTCTACCTATGACCTTAGTGGGTTTTATCTTTGCTTTTCCTTTAGTTGCTTTGATGGTTATAGGAGTAGCAAACTTGAGTTTCTCTTCCTCAACAACAGAATGGGCAATCGAAGCATTGAAGTCTCATTCCTCATCTTGCGAATAATATGTCATCACCAGATTACTAAACTCTGGAGGGAGTGTGTTCAGAGTCTGGTGAACAATAAAGACATCAAGAAGAGGAATGTTCAGCATCTTCAATCTACTGTGAAAATGAATCATTCTCGATTTGTATTCCATTACTCCCAATTCTCCTGGATATCTTATGGAGAATAATTATTTCATCAAGGCACTTGTCTCAACATTAGGTGAGACTATGTACCTCTAGGAGACATTACTAAGAAACTCCTTCATTATATGTGGTTCGGAAGTCCACTTAGCAGATGGTCAGGAATGGATCTCTTAATGGTCATCAGATATAATCTGTTAGACCAATCCCAGGCTTCATAGGCTACTTTATGAGCTATCGAGCTCATGGATGTAGGTAGAGATGGCCTATCCATCTGTAAGACCATATCAACCACAGCTATCTTTATAGCATTCAATACATCCTCTGTCCACGTCTTTGTATTGAAATTGGTCCGGATTTCAATGGTGACACTGATTTTGTTGATTAAAAAGGTAACTTTAAAATGATAATGTTTAAATCAACACGAATGTAGGATAATAACGATACTCAATGTCATTAAACTGAAAATTCGGTCACACATATTATGAAACACCTGTGGGTTAAATACATAATATATGCAACTAGATCTTCACATAAAAGTGATCAGAGTATAAACCATCAACTCTCATGACACTACCACCTGTGGGTGAATAAATCATTTATGCAATGACTTTCCTCTATCTAATGCCTTTATGCACATATCAAATTTTCATGTAAGGCCAACATCTGTGGGCAGAATAACCAATCGTGAGACTAGAGATATCCCTTAACGTGTAAGCATAATAATTCAAAATACTGACTCGAAAGGCCACTGTAGTGACTACATCCTCGTCAGCACTCAAAAAGTTCACAAACACAAGAGATACATTTTTATGTTATCCTCACATTCTTTATGGGCATATGGTATGTGACAAAGTAACATCAATAAATGCAAAAATTTGAATGCACAGTCTCATTGTCACACACTCATGCTAAAGACATTCTCTAAAAACTTCATTTGAGACTTTTGTAAAGGAAAAATCTCATTAGAGCGACTATAGTGTGTTACCAGACACTGAACCAACCACCCAAGATACAAAAACCTCATGTATCTCCCTTGTGGCAGTTCGTTGTATGAAAATTCACTCAAAATGGCTTCAGAATGTCTTAATTTCTTTTTCAAGTGACTATCATGCAATCCTAAATACTGAGCATGAGACCCAAGATACAAAAAATTGAAGTATCTCCCTCATGTAATGTCCGAAGTATGAAAATTCACTCAAAATCAAATTCAGAATACCTTAATTCCTTTTCCTGAAATTAAACTTTAATTTATTACTAATGTAATAAATTCAGAAAAAAGGAAAAACTTACTTTATGAATTTTTCGAACCCGGAAATTGTTCCAGAACACCACGGGGTACCCTTAAGGGAAATTTGAAATTTTTGTTTTTTTGAAAATACTGTAGAAATTCTGTGGCTAACGTCAACATGATGTCAACACTACATCATCAAGTTGTAGCGCTGACGTCATCCGTTGACGTCAGCTGTGAGTGGAGAGTGTGGCGTGTGTACTACACGTGCCACCTAGTGACGCGCCTTAATAGTGAACGGCACGTATGCAGCACGAGCTAGACGTGCACCCACGCGTGCTTATCCAATGACGTGTGTGTTGCATGCATTGACATGTGGCGCGACATGGTCCACCCACGTGTTGACACATGCGCCAGATGTACCGCCCCTCAGGGTGGTACTATGCGTTTGACGATTTTCGTCGTTCATGCTAGAAAGTGGCCATTTTTGGAGAGTTGCGAGCTAGTTTTTCTAGCTCTTGGGCTCGTTTTCACCCCGTTTCTCAAAGCTAAACATATGTATACTACTTTTATGAAATAAAAAGTAAGAAAAAACTGAGAAACAGAAGTTAAATCTCCAAAAACATTACGTAGCATTTGGTTAGCATCCTCAGAGGTGAGGACGGAGGACAAAGACATAAAAGTTCTATCCTTCGTGGTGTTTGCTTGCTGTCTTCGCCTATTTTTGTTCTGTCTTTAGAGGACAAAGACAGAAATTTTTGTTCCATCCAAGATTGTGGTACAAATATTTTTGTCCTACGGATAAGAACTGAAAATGTCAAAAATAACCTTCTGAATTACATACGAAACCTAACACGTCCCTTGCAATAATAATAATAATAATAATAATAATAATGATAATAATAATAATAATAAATTAATAATAATAATAACTTAAATAATAATAATAATAATAATAATAATAATAATAATAAATTAATAATCATAATCATAATCATAAAATAATAATAATAATAATAATTAATAAT
>JAOTIZ010000202.1:9518969-9533228 GCA_027123425.1 Erythroxylum panamense | reverse complement strand
GTTTTGAAAAGTTTTGAGAAATAAGCATTTTGCCAAATTTTCTACTGTGAAACCTTTTATAAAATGGCAAAAGTTTTGCAAAATGATTTCGCATATTGTTCAATTTATAAGCATGATATCCACAAGCTGTCAAGCTCACCCTTTTTCATCCTCATCTCCAGGTATCGAGCAGGAGATCGGATGAAAGAAAGTCAAGACATGTGTTCTATTTTGCTTATTTTATGTTTTGTGTATTCTGGATTTTGTATTGGTTTTGTATATGGCATGGAGTGCTATTAATGTTTTGTAAGCATTTAATTAATAATGGTAATGAGTTATGGAAATGTACTTAGATATGGTGTATGAAGTTGTATAAGGATTTGAATGATATAATGGTGTATGATGAATTTAGGGTTTGGTATAAATTGCATATGATTATGAATGTGTATGATTTTCATTTGAAATTCCGGACGGGAGGTTCGATGATACTGATGCTTGAGAATTATCGAAGTATTATGGCTATGTATGCGTTTGTTTATGATGGGATTCCGGACAGGAGGTCCGATGAATTGTGTTATTGGGATTGAGATATTGAAGTGTTCATTTGTGTATGGCTTTTGTGTATGAATTGTGGATATATGGATATGTGTGTTAGGTGTCTATCGGCAAAAGAAAAACAAAAATAAGATATATGTTTAAAAGATGAGAAATGATGAAATGAATTAGACGAATCTTATGAATTGAGTTTGATTGAGGATAAATTTCCAAAGGAGAAATTAGATCGCTTTGTATGAGATTGAATAAAATGAAAAAGAAAAAGAAAAAAATTTTATACCGATTTCGGATAGGTTTAGTCTTAAGGTTTCCAACGCTAATTTGGTTTTCCTAAGTTTTTGCGATTATCGGATGTCGGAATTTGTATTTCAGTTCGATTACATCGTTTGTTTGGTTTGTTTTCCGAGCCAATTCGATTTGACTTCGTATTCGATTCGCTTTCGATTCTTTCACCTTTGATCCAATTTGTGTTGTGCTTTTGCTTTGGCTCAATTTTGTTTGCGAGATCCGTTCTTTCGCTTTCGTCCTTTTTGTTTGGCTTTTCGTTTTCGTTTTTTGTTTTTCGTTTTCCGGTTGGGGCCCGGTTTTCAAATCGGGACCCAACATTGTATCTTGCAAAGAATCCAGCATTTCATTCAAAGACAAAGCACATTCGGCTCCAGTATCACTTCTTTCGTGAGAAAGTGGAAGAAGGAACGGTAGATATGCAGAAAATTCATACAATGAATAACCTGACAGATTTTATGACAAAAGCAATCAATGATGACAAGTTTATGTGGTGTCGATCTTCGTGTGACCTGATAGAGACGTAAGCAACATAAAACGGTAAAGTAGAAAGAATAGTGTGAAAATCTAATTGACTCTCAATCAAATTTTTAAGTGGGAGTTTTCGGTGCTTATCAAAGTTAACAGAGAAAAGGACATGGTAAGCATCGAAAATGGTGCCCACCAAATTAGAAAATTTAAGAGGATAGATGGCCAAATGGCTAGCCATCCCATATGTTCTCCTGCCTATTTATAGGCAGGAGATCAAGAAATGAAGAGAGTAAGCAAGAGCAGGAAAAAAAAGAAAGAGTGAGGTGAGAGAGAAATGAGAGAAAAAGAGAGACCAAAAAATATTTTGTATATTTTTTCAGTATGATTTTTTCTTGTAATTCTCCAATTTTTTCAGCAGTAAAAGTCTTTTATCTTTGCTCGTAGTTTTTACCTTAATTTGAGAATTTTTACGTAAAATCTATGTATTCGTTACTATTTCTTCAGTTCTATTTCGCTGAGAATCTGCTCTAATCCAGTTGATTTTCATAATAGATATGATTCAGATCAAATTTATCGAAGACATGACCTATAATAGAAAACTTTGGAGCATTAACATATGAATAAACGATCTCTTTTAAAAGGTCATTCACGTTCTTTAGGTTTTTTATAAAATTATTATGGCAGCGGTAAGAGGGAAATGCATCAAAAGGCAATGGAAATTTAGATGGGAGTCGTCCGACTCCTCGCTGGAAATTAGAAAAGTCTACCTATAGAAAAAAGGTAGCTTAGTTGATTTATATTCATTGAGTTGGGTCCCACTAACCGTTAGCAAATAATGTGCATAGGTCATCTCATTCGTAAATGAAGAAAGTCCATCCTCGTGAATTACTCGAAGACAAGTAGTTCACAACTTGACGACTGAGACTGACAAGACTTATTTTATTAAAAGAAAAATAACAAAATTACGTTAATTATTAATTTTTTTTAAATTATGATAAGAATTAGGTTAAATTGTTGTGAAAATTTCTTGGCTATGGACCGACAAAGGTGTAAAATCGGTGGGTTTCAATTAAAGAGGCGGGCCCGCAGCAAAAGAAACCTGACAGCAAATACATTCCTTGTTCTCAAACAAAAAGTGACGGGAAGTTAACCTAAGGCGTAGTTGAATTAGTAAGGAGTTTTTCTAATTTAAGTGAGGTTACAGGTTTAAATCGTCTTTATATATGTAGTCGTTTAAAATTTAAAATTAGAGCTTTACCTCTCATAAAAAAACCTACTCGACTTAAACGAAGATTAATATGAAAATAAATAATTTAAAGATACATTCTTATAGTTAAAATCTTCCTGGACGATAAAAAAAAAAAGTTATAGGAAGTTATTAGAGACCGAAATGCTGGCTTCGCTGCTAGTCAACTGAGGGTGGGGCGTCACTTTTGCGACGTGGCGAGAATCAAATGGTGGTCCTTAGGTCATACTGAAAACGGACAGAGAAAGAAACGGGTCAAAGCAATAGAATCGGTCCCACTCTCTTTTCTATTCATATAATGTCTTTTTTGTGTTGTACTGTACACTCTAATTTTCTAACCCTCACCCTCCAATAACAATGTTGTAGAGAGAGAGTACATATCGGCACGAGTACGGTAAGAGAGAGTGAATCTGTCTCTTCTCTCTTCAGACTGCCAACACTCACAAGTTTCTGGTATGTTCTGTAAACCCTAAATTCTTCTGGTTTGGTTTTTCTTTTTTCTGGTTGTTCCGTTTTGGAATTGGTTAGCTGAGATTGCTGGTGAAGAATGTGATTATCGGAACGTCTTCTCGACATCTTATTATAGCTATTGCTATTGGAATTATTATGGCTATTTTTGAACTTTGTAATCTTGTCATCTTATATCAATTTGTTGAATTGTTTGTGGATTTTTTTTCGCCTGCGGTGGATTTTTAGGGAACAGAGTGGATATTTTTGAAGTTTGGTTTGATTCTGTGAACATTGGCTGTGATTGTTATTGTATTAAATGGGTAAAGGAGGCCAAGACTACGGTAAAGGGGAAAAAGATGAGGTGGAATTGCTAGACCCTGAGGTATTCCCTGCTTGGGCTAAAGATGTCAAACAGTGTGAAGAGAAGTTTCAGGTGGACCATGAAGTGGGATTGTCTAGTGCACAAGTTGAGAAGAGGCGCCAGATTTATGGTTATAATGAGTTGGAGAAACATGAGGGTGTTTCGATTTGGAAATTGATATTGGATCAATTCAATGACACCTTAGTTAGGATCTTATTAGCTGCCGCAGTTGTGTCCTTTGTGTTGGCCTGGTATGATGGTCAGGAAGGAGGGGAGATGGAAATCACAGCCTTTGTGGAGCCACTGGTCATTTTCTTGATCTTAATTGTGAATGCAATTGTAGGGATTTGGCAAGAAAGCAATGCAGAGAAAGCATTGGAGGCTCTAAAGGAAATCCAGTCGGACCAAGCAACTGTGACACGAGATGGAAAGAAGGTTTGGAATTTGCCTGCCAAGGAGCTTGTTCCTGGGGACATTGTGGAGTTGAGAGTTGGTGATAAGGTTCCTGCTGATATGCGGGTCATTAGTTTGGTTAGCTCCACGCTCAGGGTTGAGCAAGGTTCTTTGACAGGAGAAAGTGAAGCAGTGAGTAAGACTGTGAAGGCTGTTGCAGAAAAGTCTGATATTCAAGGGAAGAAATGTATGGTTTTTGCTGGGACAACAGTGGTGAATGGAAATTGTATATGCTTGGTTACACAGATAGGAATGAACACAGAGATAGGGAAGGTTCACTCGCAGATTCATGAAGCATCACAAAATGAGGAAGACACTCCATTAAAGAAGAAGTTGAATGAATTTGGAGAGCTTTTAACATTGATAATTGGAGTTATCTGTGCATTAGTTTGGCTTATTAATGTCAAGTACTTTCTCAGTTGGGAATATGTGGATGGTTGGCCCAAGAATTTTAAATTCTCATTTGAGAAGTGCACGTATTACTTTGAGATTGCTGTAGCTTTGGCAGTTGCTGCCATACCAGAGGGATTGCCTGCAGTCATTACTACATGTTTGGCACTTGGAACTCGAAAGATGGCTCAAAAGAATGCAATTGTGAGAAAGTTACCTAGTGTTGAGACTCTTGGTTGTACAACTGTGATTTGTTCTGACAAAACTGGTACTTTGACTACCAACCAAATGGCTGTGTCAAAGCTTTTGGCCATTGGTTCCAGAATTGGGACTCTTCGGTCCTTTAATGTGCAAGGGACAACCTATAACCCTTTTGATGGGAAAATAGAGGATTGGCCAGTGGGTCGAATGGATTCAAATCTTCAGATGATCGCTAAGATAGCTGCAGTTTGTAATGATGCTGGTGTGGAGCAATCTGGGCAGCATTATGTGGCTAGTGGATTGCCTACTGAGGCTGCATTAAAGGTAATATTTCCATTATTTCTGAGTTTGAAATATGATTTCGCAGCTATCAGAATGCTTATCTATTGTTATAAAATTTTGGTGTTTGGAGGGTATTGCCAAAATCAAAGCATTACATTGTTATTGCTTGAAAATTTTCATTTATATATTGAGTTTAAATGGAGCATGTTACATGATTGGAAACCTTAATAACCAGAATTATAGTGGTTCCTCTCTTCCCTTTTTTTTGTGTGCGAATATTTTTGCATTATCCTTCCTATGTCTTGTTATACATGTGTTATTAAGGTCATAAATGTAATGCATATAACATCACTTATATGATTCTGTTTTCATACAAGGTTCTGGTTGAAAAAATGGAATTCCCTGGAGGAGTTAATAATTCATCATCTTCTGGTCAAGGAGACGTGTTACGTATGTATCTGAATTTCTGAATCTTTTCTTATCTGTTTCTGTGTTTCGTAATAGTCTATTTTTTTTTCTTCATATGGTCGTGACTATTAGGATGTTCTCAACTATGGAACAAAATGGAGCAGCGAATTGCAACTCTTGAGTTTGACCGTGATAGGAAATCCATGGGAGTTGTTGTGAATTCCAGCTCAGGAAAAAAATCCTTGCTAGTGAAGGTTCATTCTTACCGCTAATTGTTTTGTGGTTTCAGTTATCTATATTATATTTTCCTCCTCGAAGTTATCAGTTGTGTTTTTTTTTATATTACTGTACTGCCTTTAGTCAGTTCCAGCAAGACAATGATGTCAGACGCTGCTGTGTGTCAATCTTTTCTGAATGTTTGTGAGCGTCTGCTAATATTTTCATTTTTCTTTCACTGGATAAATGGTGTAGTTGGATTTCATATCAGAAGTTTAATGAGGTTTATTCCTAGGATTTTTATCCTTTTGTTCCTTCTGTTTCTTTATTTCATTTAGTTGTGGTGATGCTCTTCCTATGAATTGTCTGCCTGGTTGTTGCAGGGGGCAGTTGAGAACTTGTTGGAGAGAAGTTCCTTTATTCAGTTGCTTGATGGTTCTGTTGTGGAGTTGGATCATTATTCAAGGGATCTTATATTACGAAACCTTCATGACATGTCAAAAGGTGCATTACGCTGTCTAGGTTTTGCATTCAAGGAGGAAGTCCCAGAATTTGCAACATATACTGGAGATGAAGATGACCAAGCTCATCAGCTTTTACTTAACCCATCTAATTATTCTTCCATTGAGAGTCAACTAGTTTTTGTTGGCTTTGTTGGCATAAGAGTGAGTTGCTTTCATAATTTTGAAAATTCCATTTCTCCTCTTCTTTGTCTTCCCTAATTTTTTTCTTTTTGTTTCTTTTCTGTGGGAGGGGTGCACTACATTTATCAAAAGTATATTATTTATTTTGTATTGTAATAGGATCCTCCACGGAAAGAGGTTCATCAAGCAATTGAGGATTGCAAAGCAGCGGGAATCAGTGTCATGGTCATTACCGGGGACAACAAAGATACGGCAGAGGCAATTTGTCGTGAAATAGGTGTATTTGGACCTTATGATAATATATCTTCTAGAAGCTTGACTGGAAGGGAGTTCATGGAACTGGCTGATAAGAAGCGCCATTTAGCACAAAGAGAAGATGGAGGATTGTTAGTCTCTAGGGCTGAGCCAAAGCATAAGCAAGAAATAGTGAGGTTGCTTAAAGAGGATGGTGAAATTGTTGCTATGACTGGAGATGGGGTGAATGATGCACCTGCTTTGAAACTTGCGGATATTGGCATAGCAATGGGCATCGCTGGCACAGAGGTATCACTAATACTTTATTGTAACATCAATTTGAGATGCATATAGCTAACAGCAAGCAAATTGAAACTTTTTTCTACACATATTTTGTTATCCAATGATGAGATCCTGAATTATATTGATATACTGTCAATGTGGATAAGGCTGTACTATATTTCTAAACATCTGTTTAACATGTGCGATGCAAAATGAATCATTCTTCATCAAGCTGTTCATGTGTTAGTGGTTCAGTTGGCTTTTCTGTACTTTCTAATGCAAACTGTTTTATTTTCATCTCCTTTTTCTTTTTTCTTTAATGGCTGATCCTCTCATTTCAGGTTGCAAAGGAAGCATCTGACATGGTGTTAGCAGATGATAACTTTAGCACTATAGTATCCGCTGTTAGTGAAGGAAGGTCCATTTACGACAACATGAAGGCTTTTATCAGGTTTATACTCAACCCTTCGCTCCATCTTGTGCATCATGATAAAATGCAGCACAGGGAAGTGTTTTGTATTTTTTTGTTGACACAGAGAGAGGGGGCAGCAACGCTTAGTATGTCTATATGTTGTGGGCAAGACATGGGTGGCTTCATGGATGAACTGCCACGAGAACTTTTGATAGCCAGTCTAAGAACAGAGAACCCTTGTGCATTTGATATCTTGAAAATCAAATTCAATAGTTGCTCTATTTTCTCTTCTGTCATCTTTTTAATTTTTCTTATTTAATTGTTGGTTAAGGAGAAAGGTCTAGTTCTTGACTTCCAGCAGTAATAGTGAGAATTACAAGTGTGATAAATTGAGGCTTCCCATGTATGAGAAATTACAGGAAAGATGTTTTTGGTGTTATTGGAGTTGAAACCTAAAAATTCCAATTCATTTTTCACTTGTCAAACAGAAACTTGAATTATGCCTCTTTTATATTCTTCGCTTGTTCATTTTGAAGTGAAATTTCAGTTTTGCTAACATTTTATTCATGTAGGTACATGATATCATCCAATATTGGTGAGGTTGCATCTATATTTTTGACCGCTGCTTTGGGGATTCCAGAAGGGATGATTCCGGTGCAACTTCTCTGGGTTAATCTTGTTACTGACGGACCCCCAGCAACTGCTCTAGGATTCAATCCCCCAGACAAAGATATAATGAAGAAGCCGCCAAGGAGGAGTGATGACTCATTGATTAGTGCTTGGATTTTATTTCGCTACCTGGTACAATACTTGTATCTATCTGGAAATTTTTGTCAACTATGGCTTAGTGTTACTTTGGAGCAACTTAAAATTCCTGGCTAATCTTGTTCTTCATCTACAGGTGATTGGAACATACGTTGGAATAGCTACAGTTGGTATATTTGTCATATGGTACACACACCACACCTTCATGTTTATTGACCTGAGTGGGGATGGCCATAGCCTTGTCACCTACTCCCAGCTCTCTAACTGGGGTAAATGTGATTCCTGGAAGGGTTTCTCAGTCTCGCCATACAGAGCTGGGTCCCGAGAGTTCAATTTTGATGCAAATCCATGTGAATACTTTCGCTCTGGAAAAATTAAGGCGTCCACTCTTTCGCTTACAGTCTTGGTTGCAATTGAGATGTTCAATTCCCTCAATGCCCTCTCTGAGGATGGTAGCCTCTTAACAATGCCACCTTGGGTCAATCCATATCTCCTAGTCGCAATGACTGTATCATTTGGCTTGCACTTTTTAATTCTCTATGTACCCTTCCTTGCACAAATTTTTGGTATAGTGCCACTCAGTCTGAACGAATGGCTTTTGGTGTTGGCTGTTTCACTACCAGTAATTCTTATTGATGAGGTTCTCAAGTTTATTGGAAGACAAAACAGTGTTGTGCGGCCTTCTAGTTCAAGCAGATCTTCAAAGCGTAAGGCAGAGTGAGCACAAGAGAGGATTTCTGCTGGAGGATAAGTTATTCTTGGTCTACACTTGTAACTTCCATCATCCTTTAAAAAGTGACTTGGATGGTTTGGATCTTTTAGACTAGATTAATTGAACAGGATTGTACTTGTCAAAGTAGGATTTTCTTGATTTGAATAGTGGCCCCAAGTACGCCTTTTTTTTTTCCCCCTATCTGGAGCTGCATTTTTTCCCTTATGCCTATGAATTGTTGAATGGAATGATACAGAAATTTGAATCATTAGATTGTGAAGGTTTTCGAAGCTGTGATACGTTCAAAACAAATGCAGGGGAATGTTGTTCAAATTGGGAGGCGTGAACATCAATTAGAAGAACGAATCACTAGGTCTAACTTTGCCATATCATGTGAGCATCTAAATGGGTCTTTACATACATCTGCTCTTGACACGGATTTAAGCGCATTGTGTGACGCTGATCCTAGTACAGATGATTTGTTTGACAATTTTAAAATCATAAGAGTATAAGATCACTAGGTTGTAGCCAAGTTTTGTTTGGCGGCACGGTCTTATAATTCTTTCAGATACTAATGCAATGCCAAGGTCATACATTTACTAGCACATATTATGGGTCCAGTACATGTAGCTTCAGTTTCCTCTCCATCGGATACAAGTTCATTTAGTGTCAAGTCTCGGTTTAGACACGAGACAAGGATGGGGTGCACAAATACTATTTTCGTGGGAGTATATTTATTGGTTCCTATACAGCAGTGTTGTGAAGTTAATCCTTTAAAAAGAAAAAAAAGTTGAAGTTTACAAGAGTTTCCTTATCACATCACAGCAATACAAGTGATCACAAATAATAATAACAAAATGTCAGTGGCTTATTTTAACCTGGTATATTTATTTTAAGTTTAAAATTTATAATTATATATTTATTTAAAATATCAAATAATTTATAAAGACGACAATGAGCTGACCCATGAGTCTAGATTTAGGTGTTTTTAATTGACCAATTTACGAGTCAAGCTCAGACTCAGACCGAACCTAAGACTCAACTCTTCTAAACAAAACGTCATCATTTTGTTTAGAAGAGTTATATCTTAGGTATGCCTAGGCTGCCCAAGCTTAGAATCAATTAAAAACTACTTTATTTGACATTTTTAATTTTTTAAAAAATGGTGTGCCCATCGTCATCCCTAATAATTTATACACATTATGCATTATCATCAAAGTTAATATATGTAAATGGGTCATTTATATATTTATTTAAATTTATTGTTTACAAAAAATTAAAGTCTTCTTTCTCACGTGTCATACGAATAAGGATAAGGGATTTCACGAAAACTATAAATTATGGGTAATTCCATAGGAATTTGAAAATTTATAGGTGTATGAACAACAAATTTCTTTTAAGCTATTTCCATTGAGTGATAATTCACTCAGTATGCATCATAAGATTATTACCATAATACTTCAATAATTTATTTAAAAATTCATTAATATTGGTTAATTCAGCTATAGATTCTGTCGAATAAATATAGTTAAGTTGAATAATATAAAAAAGATTACATTATTGGAATCTTTGAATTTTATCCTTATCTTACAAGATTAGTTTGTTAGTTTATGCCCTTGTAGTCAATCAATTTGTTGTGAATTTATTTATGATATTATGAAATGGTAAAAAAGCATCCATTATGTTTCTTTCTAATGAAAAAAGTAATTGATTTCATAAATTAAAGTATAAAGTTACTTAAACAAAATTGTGAGTGTTTATTAGATAATAAGTTTACTAAACTTACTGGATTACAAAGATCTAAAATAGAATATTACTTATATATTTGTGGATTTCTTTATTATGATGATTGTATAATTGATCCTTATACTTGAGATTATTAAAGAATCTTATGTGAAAATTATTATGTTTCATGCTAATTTTTTATTTAGGATAGCGTAGTCAATAATACTTGTATATAATATGAACTATATAGAGATAATTGAGTAAATTAATAAAAGATTCGTCATTCTAAAGTAATTAAAGATAATGTTTCATTATTCTTTATTAGTAGTGATTTAACGAATTCTTTGGCCTGAGTGCAGTGATATTTGAAAAGGTACTTGTCTATGCATGATTATGATGTATAATTTATATCTTTTTGTCGTTCCAGTTATACATATAATAAGGATATAATGTATACTTTTTAAAAAACTAATTATTTTCGTTCTTACGAATTAGTAATTGATTTATAATTGATATTTGACATTCATTTTGAGTCAAACCACTTTGACATTTATAATATTTGCGTAATCATGACATGTTGGTAATCTTGAATTATGATTATAAGTTTTTAATCGGAGAATTAAACATAAAATAAAAGGAATTTAACTTTATCTAGTTCTTAATATGAATTATAATAAGAATTTATAATCATTATCAACATATTAAGAACTAATAAGTCACATATAAGAAATAGTCAAAAAAAGAAAATTTAATTTAAATTAAGTTAGACTTAATTACGAAATTTGAAAAATTTTATAGATTAAATATGAGATATTTGATTTATTAAACTTAATTTATAATTATAATTAGAGTTTAAATTTAATTATAATTAGGAAATTTAATTTTAATAAGTATGAAACCCTTCTATCTTTCTATATAAATAGGAGGAAGACATAAAGGATCAAGCACTCCTGGCTTCACCTCTTAAGTTCTTTTTATTTGCTTTCACAAATATTCATTCGTGACGTCAAAAATTTCTTATAATTTAATCTATAACAAATTTCGCCTGGATATTATTAAAAATTGAACATTTGGAAAACTCATGATTAACATTTCTTGAAGAAGTTTTTGGAAGAATTTGAATCAAGTATGATTAAATTACCTTTTTTGGTTCATGTTTTCAAGTTATTTAATTTTTGAGATCTAACTGAAAAGTTGTAAAAATTTATTTTTTTTGTTACACCCATAAATAGTGGTGTTAGAGCATCTTTTAATTGTTTAACTTGATTAAAATTATTTGATTGTTATTTATTTGATAACATTAAGACTTAAAAACTCATTTTAATGAATTCCCTAATGCAAATCATGATAATAATTAACTAAAGATTAATTTTGTTTAATTGAAACAAAATTATGCATATGCTCCCTTTACATGCTTTTTTTGAAAAATTCAAAACACTAACGTGTTTTTATTTGTTAATGGAAATTGTATTATATTTTGGAAAAAGCATGCTTGTTATGTGTTTTCTGAATATTGAATAGCTTGAGATTTATATTGCCATTTTTTTTTCTGTTTCTGAAACAACTTCGCCTGTCCCATCACTTTCTTTTACTTCTAGAATTATTGTGTTATGTTTTTAATTTAATTTCATGTCTGTTTGCTTTTAAGGTTTCTGGAAAACATCTTAAGCGTGCCCCATAGGTTTAAGAATCTAGAAACCTTGAATTAGTGTTTAAGTATGATGAAGCTGGTTATTGTGAGTTATGGGTCCCCACTAGTGACGGTGCTAGCCGTTGGTGAAGCTACCCTTTATTGTCGTTGGAGGTGATGGAGCTAGTGGCGATTGTCACCGGTGGCAATGGCAAAATAATCTTTGAATGAAGAGGTAATTCGATGTGAAGAAGATGAAAACCCATAAGAGACATAAAAATATCGGTGAGAGGAGCTTAAAGAGTGGCTAAAGGTAAAAAGAAACACAGGTAGCAATGATGGAGGAGTGAAAGTGATGAGGCAGAGACAAAGACGATATAAACCATAGTTGCAGTGAAAATGAGACATATGCCCCTGCAAAGGGGAAGAGCTAGGTGCAACCTGATTAAACCGGCCCACAAGTCGAGTGAGTTTAGGCCTAGCCACCTCAAACAACAGGCCGGCCACGGGCCACGGAGCTACGAGGTAAGGCTGAGCCTAGGCTCGGGCCAAGCAACCCAACTTGTGGCCCGTGGCTTGCCCAAGGTTAATAAACAAAACGATGTCATTTTGTTTGTAGCAAAATGTTATATTTTAAAAGTAACTTTCACAGGGAAAATGACTTCGTTTTGCTTTAAGAGCTAACGTAGAAGTTTAAAAAATCCATATGCAAAACAACATCGTTTTGAGGATGCAAAATGACGTCGTTTTGCCTCTCATTAAACTCCACAAAACATGCTTACCTCCTTCCCCCTTACCCAGCCAGCTAGTCACGCTCATGTACTCTCCCCTCTGGTTCTTCACTTCTTCTTCTTTATGTTCTTCATTCGTTCTTCTTCTTTGTTTCACTCAGTCATGTTCTTCCTTCGTTCTTCTTCTTTGTGTCATCTGTGACCCATCCTTTCCGCAACTCCTTCATCGACTGTGTGAAGTCACCAACGTTTATTGTTAATAAGGTAATCTCTTTTCCCAATTTTAGTTTTTATTAATAGTTGATTGTTTTGAAATTATTGAGGTTTGGTAATACTTATTTGGTTAATTTGAGATCTTTGAATGTTAATAATTGGAATATGGGATAATGTTTGTATAGTGTTTGATGAAATGCCCCACTCTTTTAAATGCTCACTAATACCAAAAATCAGAAGATTAATGCCGTTGTTACTTGATTATTTACTAATTTTCATAGAACATGTAATTGATTTTGCTTTGAAGTAGAGAGTAGTTCATCAAAATTTAGAAGTTTGTGCCTAATAATTTTTGCAAGGTTTCGCCAACATGTTCTTAACTTTCCAATTATATTATGTGCGGCCAATGCATTGATTGAGTTCATGATTCTTCAATGTTTGCATTCATATCAAACTCAAAATCACAAAGAATGAAATAGTTAAGATGGGTACAAGTTGACAATTTATTAAATAAATCTTAAACTTATATGTTATATTATTTAACTTTTTAATTAATTGGACATACGTTGTATATCACTAAAATAAATATATATCTACTTATTATTTACAAATTGAAGATATTTGATAAAACTAAAATTTAAGGTGTTTAGTGGTTTTTAGAAAAAAGAAAGAACAAATTGAGGATAATAAAAACAAATCCACGTTTAAATTGATAACGAGAAAAAAAAACATTTATATTAATAAATGAGTTTTTATTAGTGCTTGTGATTGTTTAAGAACATTAACAAAAAAAGGAATAATGATTGTGAGTTAGTGACTTCTCTTTGTCATAGGTTGAAGGTTTTTTTGCATTGATAGTCGTGACTAGGGCGTGTCTATTTTGTGTTCATGCATAAAACAATATCATGATGGGTTTGACATATTGAAGGGGTCGGTTAGTTATTGTTGATAACTATTGGCATTGGTGTATTTGGAGCGAACCAACATGAGAGAAAGTGAGCTCATACGTCATTCCTAAATAATTTTCCTTCTTTATGTGAATTTTATCCATTATTTGTATGGTTGATGTGGAATTTGATATAAAGAAACTTCTAAACCCTACTTCTTACCAAACCTCTCCAAAAGTCTATTTGAAATCTAAGTCACAAGCAAATCAGAGTAACGCATTAGTTATATATCATACATAAATACAACACGAAAGATAAGCAAGTAGATGAAAAGGTTGCTAACATCCTATCAAATATGCATTGATAATCAAAATATTTTAAATGTTCACTAATTCCAAAACTCAGAAGTCTAACAAATCTTAGTTAAACCAAAGTACTTCAAATTAATGAACCTTTATTATATGTTGTTTATTTCTAACCTCAAGTATTTATATTTTTTTGTCAAATGGATGACCATATTCTTTCAGTTGAGAGTTCTAATCCAGTATTAGAAGTAGAAGTGGAAACTTTTATTCCGGAACCAAGTGAGGATAGAAGTTCAATTAGAACTCAAGTTACTCAACATAAAAATGAAGTTTGGAATCACTTAATGTAACACCCAAATACCCCCTGGAAGGATACATGGATGCCACCCAAGACAGAACAGACAAAACCAAACATCACACTG
>JAOTIZ010000202.1:9494474-9513438 GCA_027123425.1 Erythroxylum panamense | reverse complement strand
TTTAAGCAAATATTTAATAAGCAAATAACAAACATAATTCGTACTAAATTCCTTTAATATTCTAACCCCTAATTTGGAGCGTTACACTTAACAAGACTATATCGACCAACGTAATTGAAAAATTAGAGTGTAAGTATTGTCAAAAGTTTTATTCGAGTGGTTCGAAAGGTGGAATGTTTCATTTAACGAGACATATGGAATCATTTACTAGAAAGAAGATGGTTTTAGGAGGTCAAACATTTTTGACCCCTAAGCTTATGAAAGGAAAAAATGAATTAACAGTAATAACTTCTGACAACAATAAATCAAGGATTTTGTTGGCTAATATGATTATTGGAGATGAACAACCATTGTCTATGGTTGAAAGCAAAAGATTCAGGATATTTCTTAATTCACTCCAACTGACTTTCAAGGTTCCAAGTCAGAATACATTGAGGAATGACATTTTCCAAATTTATGAGGACAAGAAGAGAGAACCGTTAAGAACATTGTCAAGTGTTTATGGACAAATTGTCATAACAACAGACATGTGGACAGTCGACAACCAAAAGAAAGGTTACATGACGGTAATGACACATTATATTGATAATGATTGGAAGTTATGCAATAGACTTTTGAGGTAATTTATATTCTTTGATATGATTATCATTTACTTTTTTCATTATTTTATGAATTTATCATTCATGTTGGTAACTTTTGTACATGATAGGTTCATTTATGTGTCAACACCACATACAAGTGAAAATTGAAAAACGTGTTGAAAGACTATTTGATGAATTTGAACATCGACAACAAAGTATCCACTATCATAGTCAACAATTGTAGCACGAATAATGCTATGATTGAGAAGTTGAAGGGTAAGATGCAGGCTGGGAGTTTATTAGTCGGAGGTAAGTTATTTCATATGCGTTGTTTTACACATATTCTTAACTTAATTGTGAAGGATGGGTTAGGGGATGATAAATGAAGCAATAGATTGTATTCGGAATAAATGTTCTATATTGGAGTGCAACTCTAAAAAGAGTTGAAACTTTTGAAGATGGTGCATAAATTTTAAGCATTCATAGTTTAAAGAAGTTAGTTTTGGATTGTCCAACCAGATGGAACTCAACCTTTAAGATGTTGGAGTCGACAATCCGATATGCTCAGGTGTTTATTAGGCTAACCGAAAGGGATTTTTAGTATACCTGCATACCAACAGACGATCAATGAGACTTGGCTAGAGAACTTTGTATGAAGTTAAAATTATTCTATAATTGGACTTAATTGTTCTCAGGGATAAAATATCTAACTTCGTACTATGTCCAACATAAAACATGTTTTATCATTGTAGGTATTTGACTCCAATGAACTTCTTCAGACTATAGAGGAGTGAATAACAGAGAAGTTTAATTCTTGTTAGTCTAAGGTTGGAGATATTGTTATAGTACTATATGTGTTGGACCTGAGATATAAGATGGACGGGGTTGAATATATTTATAATGTATTGTACGGTGGTGAAGCTCAAAAGTGTGTACATACCATGAAACAATTATGGTATCAATTGTTTAATGATTATCAAGTCAGAATGCAACAAACTCATGATCGGGTTCTTAGTAGTGTAGGCAGTTCCACTCCGACTTTTGTTTTAGGTTCAACCTTATCTTCTAACCCATTATTGATAGATTCTCTCTCACATTTTTTGAAAGAGAAAAGGGTTAGAATTTCTTATAATATGATGGAGTTAGATCAATATTTTTTTTCTAAAAATTGTGTTCCTAAAATTGAAAGTGAGCATTTTGATATATTGTCAGGGTGGAAGATGTCTGGAAATAATTATCCGATCTTACAAGTCATCGCACGAGACTTGTTAGCTATTCCATCATCCACCGTTGCTTAAGAGTCTACATTTAGTGCTAGTGGTCTGGTCATTACTTCTCATCATGATCAACTTCATTATCACACTGTGGAAGCCCTTATATGTGCTCAAAGTTAGTTAAATAATGAAGATATTGATGGTAAATTCTTTTCTTTTTAATATATTAATTTTATCTAATTTTATATTATCTTACCTAATATTGTGTTTTTAATTTTCCTACATCCACAAGTATTAATGCGGAGGTGAATAATGAAATTAATCAACAAATTGCACATTATTTTGATCAAATATATGAAGATGAAGGTATATTTAATTTTCTTTTAATTTAATATTACATTGCTAAATATTCTTTTTATTTTAATATTACATTACTAAATATAATGTTTGTACATACAAATGATTTGATCCAAACTATTGACAATCTTAGCAACAAGTTCAATTAGATGCTCTCTCAGTCTCCACTAGCACTTTCTAGTATCCAATATCCAAACTTCGTCTATCCGGCATGATATTATCTTAATTTTGTAAATTGTATCATTTCTTGTAAAATGATCTAGATATCGTGTACAACAAAAACTTCTATAGTTAATGAATTTAGTTTTATTAATTCTCTCTTATCATGATTAATAAATTATTTAAGTAAAATTAAAATTCGTAATTAATTGAATTGAAATTCTTAAGTATAATTAACTTAATGAATTTTCCTACAAATTCCTAATCAATTGAAATAAAATTTATAATTAATTAATTATTTATATAATCACTTGTTTCAATGGAAGGTTATTACTATATTTAAATTAATTAATTCAACTTTGTATTTTTAACATATTAGTGTCAATGTAGCTTCAACTAATTAAATTAATAACTTAATTTTAATCTTTTATTGCTTATAATATTATTTTTAATTATAAATTAATTCAATTTTTGTTGGAGTCCTTATTCCTTAGTAAAATTTATAAAGTATAGAATGTGAAATATAACATTTTTTAAATAAAATTTCTTTATTAAAATTTATTTAATTTATTAAAATGTTTATATGAGAGTATATATGTGTAGTAGAGACATACATGCTCTAATAAGAGACAAGTCGACAACAACGACCATATAGTTTTTGCACAGTACTATCAAAACACTGACTATCATTGAGTGCTTTGTCTTGGAACTTTTACAAGTTGAAGAATTAGCTCGTTCAACTTGATAATATCTTACACATTCACTTTTTAATAATATAAAAATAATTATAGTAAACTTTAATAAAAGTAATAATTTATAAAAACATAGCAAAAGTATTTATAAAATGTATTATAGTTTTAATAAAATAATAGCTATTTTCAATATAATATACTAAACGTATATGTTTTTAAAACTTAATTACTTTTATATTCGATTAATAACGTGATTGATTCATTTTAAGATTTATATAAATACATATATGCATAATGTATATATTGTGTAAATATGAAAAATAAAAAAAGTTTATATGCGTTAAGAGTAATCATGTTAATTTCTTTTAATGTGTAATAAAAATATAAAAGTTTACAATGATTATTTAATAATAGATATAATATGAAAAGATAATAATATTTATAGAAGTGAAAAATAAACAATAATTGAAAGTTACATGTATAATTATTATTGCAAGTTTATAATTCACAAGAACAAAATCAGTTAAGAGTTTTGTACATAATTTATAAAAACATTAAAAATTTGAAAATATTATATTATAAAATTAATATATGATTTTTTAAAAATCATATTAAAAATAATTATAATAATTTTAAGCACATAAAAATAACATTTGAAATAAATTGTACTTAGAAATAACTTTTTTATATTTGCATTATAATTAATTGTTATAATAAAATTACAAAATTAAAATCAAATTCACTTGTTTGTAGGGAATAATTATAAATATTAGCTCAAGGTTTATTATTAATGATTTTGATGACGACCTTATAATATTCAAATTGGATTTATTTCTTTATATAGGTAACGATATATTTTTCAAAAGAAAATAAAATCATATGATAAATGCTTCCTTTATTGCAGAAACCTTCCTTATGAACTTATTTGATTTATTATAAATGATTCCATAATATCTAGAAGGATCTTACAAATCACAATCAACTCCCTAATATGATCATTTGTCTTAACATCTGGATACTGAAAGATTTTGTCAAATATAATATTGAAGATTCAAAGTCAATTCAAGATATAAGAGAAGCAACGACTAGTCGAAGAAGATGTCTATTTAAGAAAAAGCCAATGCATTTTCGAATGAGGGACATATGTCAGACCTTCGAAATACATCAATATCATTAATACTCTTAAAAGTCATATTGTTATCAAATCTCTTGTGCTTAAGAAAGTGAAAATTCTTTTTGAGAGAAATCGTTAAAGCCAATATCAAGCAAATCACTTTTTCATTTGTTGGGAGCTTGTAGAGGCTACTGAAATACTACTAATTTAAAAGGTTAGAGAGCCATGAAAAATGTGTACTCATGAGTTTGAAGAGGCTTGCTAAATTACTACTTGGGATGTTAGTGAAATGCTCAAGTTGGATACTTGGGGGCTGGATGTAGGCTTGGGTTATAAGCTGAACTAGTATAAATCGACTGCATCATTCCTCTCTCTTTAACTTTTAAAATTTTGCATTATATTGTGTGTGCTCATTTTAGCAAGAGACTCCTTCACTTTTATAATAGGCTCCTTTTGTTTTCAACTTGCAATAGGTTCCTTTTAGATTTAACATGCGTCTTCTATTTTAAATTGTTTTGACAAGATTTATCGTTTAACATGCTCCTACTGTCTAATAGGCTCCTGTCGTTTAACTGCTTTTATTGTCTGACAAGCTCCTATTGTTTTAAACTTTAACAGACCCCTGTCTTCTATCTCTTACGTGTGTTTACTTTATCAACTGGCACCAGAGTAAGGTTTCACATTTATTGTATTTTACAGCACGTGATAGAAATTGTTTGAAAATTTATTTTCAAAAGAGTTAATCTAATTAGGAATAATTTTGGAATTTACTTTAATTTTTAATAGTTTAATTATTAAATTAAATTAGTTATCAAATCAATAATTAGAATCAAGCAAAGGTTTTAAAAAATATTCTTCCATAATTTGATTATGTTAAAAATAATTAATATAATAAGATTATATTAATTTTTAATGAGACCTAAAATTTTTGAAATTTCAAATCCCTCAATTAAATATTAAGTGCATATTAAAAACGTGATAGTTGCCTTCTTTTATTTAATAATAAAATTATAGTGCTATTTATTATAGTGCTTATTGAGTGACTCAACTCTCCTTTATTCTGAATATATTTTGTCTTAAATTAATAGGTCTTAACTAAATTTTTATGATATAGACGAGTAACTTATGATCATATAAATTCAGAGGTAGAGTAAGAAAGAATATATAAGATATATTTTGGTAAAGAGTTATCAACTAATAGATCCATGAGTTACATAAGATGTGATTAATAAGAATATTATCTACCTAATTCAAATTGAGTTAGTTTGTTGAATGACTTAAGATCGACTTAGTTTGATGGGATCCTATCCCAATAAGAAATTATTTGATAATTCTTTTGATTTAATAATGAAGACTATTATTTTGAATAAAATAATGAGTAACTTAATATTTATTAAAATCCATATTTAATTTGGTTTATGACATAAAACAAATACTAGGTCTTTTATGTCTTTTGATTATTAGATAAAATGAGTAACACTTTGTTCCCGAGGAGAATTATAGATGTTAAAAAGCTTACTAGACCCAATTTCTCAAACTTAACTTGAGAATTATTCTTAGGTAAGAAAGGAAGTTATATATTTTTGACACTGTTGTTCCATTATAGCCTACTTCAAATGCAACTGATAAAGTTTAAGGGAGATATCAGTATAATATTGACAATGATGAGAAGCTACATGTGGACGTTGACTAGTATATCTCTATAGCTTCAGAAGCAGCATGGGAGTATGGATGCTCATACTAAAGAGCTATTTAGTACACAAAGTAGGATGGAAAGATATCAGTTCTCCAAAGCATTATGTCAACGTGAGATGACAGAAGGATCTTCAGTAGAGCAACACATACTAAAGGTGATTGATTGTAGTAAAATTTTAAGCCAATTGGGTTTTGGTATGGACCACAAGTTAAGCATTAATATGATATTATAATCTTTTAGTTCAAGTTTTTATTAGTTTGTTATAAACTTCCATATCAACTAAAAGGATATGTCATTGCCCAACTACTAAATTTATTCAAGGCCGTATAGGGATGTCTTAAGAAGAAACCTAGCACTGATCTTATTGTGGATTCTTTTAAGAGCAAGAAAAAGGGCTCTAAGAAGAATAAAAACAAGAAACAAAAGGTTTCTCCTAAAGTAGTAAAGCCAAAAGGTGGCTTTAAGAAGAAGAAAATGACAAGGGCACATGATTTTAAAGTCAATGGATACTAGAAGAGGAACTATAAAGCTTATCTTGCTAGCTTGGTAGATAAAAAGTTTAAGATAACTCCATGTTTAAGTATGTTTATGATAGAGATCAATCTTTCTACTTTTGTCTCACATTCTTAGGTATTAGATATTGGGTGTATACAAATGTTAACAAGGAGTAGATAATTGAGAAAAAGTGAATTAGACTTGTGTATTAGCAATGGAGTAATAGTTGTTGCATTAACTTTAAGAATTTGTATTTTAGCTTTACTTATAGCCCTAAACTAGAACTATATAATTATGATGATATTGCAATCATTACTAGAAACATTGTTTTCATCTCTTGTTTAGATTTAAATAGATTTCTTTTTATTATTAAGATTAAGGGTTATTCTTTTATAAAGATCAGGTTTATTGATTTGAATTACTTACAAATAGTTTATATGGATTAGATCTTGGAAGGACAATCTTTAATATAAATAACACGAAAATAGTAAAGTGACCAAACTCCATCTTATTTATGACATTATAGGTTAGGTTATCTAAACGAAACTAGAATCACAAAGTTACATAAAAAAGGATACTTGGATCCTTTTGATTATGCATCATATGAAACTTGTTAATCATGTTTAATAGGAAATATGACTAAACTACCCTTTAACGAAAAGGAAGTCAATCAATTACTATAGCTTATACATTCAGTTGTATATGGCCTTATGTCTATTTGTACTAAAGGTGGAAACTCATATTTTATTTCATTCATAGATGATTATTTTAGATATGGTTATATGTACTTAATGAAACAAAAGTATTCATTATTTAAAATTTTCAAATAATTTAGACTTGAAGTTGAGAAATAAATTGCTAGAAAGTATTAAGATACTTATATCTGGTTGAGATGATGAATACTTAGACAATGAGTTTCTTATTCACTTAAAAAGAAATGAGTTTCTCCTACGCTGGACTCCTCATGAAACTCCATAATATAATAGAGTTTCTGAGGAGAAATCATGCTCTATTAGATTTGGTACATTTTATAATGAGTCATGCAATCCGTCTTGTCTCCTTTTGGGGTTATTCCCTTGAAACTTTTGCTTACCTTCTAAATAGAGTTCCATCCAAATCAGTAGACAAGACTTCGTATGGGATATAAAATGGTAGTTAATTAAACTTATCATTACTGAAGATTTGGGGAAGTGATGCTCATGTGAAGTGTGTAACATCTAATAGGCTTTAAGCTAAGTCAAATAAATGCAATTTTGTTGGATATTCAGAAGAGAGTATCAGATATCAATTTTACCATCCTTTTAAGAAAAAGCTATTTGTTTAAAGACATGTTACATTTCTAGAAAGAGAATTTACTCTTAAAGAAAGTAGTAGGAGTGAGGTAAAACTTATAAAATTTTAAAAAAACTACAGATTCACATCCAGATGGAACACAAATCTTAAGTTGATACATATGATGTATAACCAAGGATTCAAAAGACACATAGTTTATGACATACTAGTAGGATACGTCATCCCCCTACTAGATTATATCTACTTACTGAAAAAGGGTATCTAACATTGATATTTTAAAATGGTATGCAGTCATGAGATTTGAAATGGAATTCATGTATACTAACCAAGTATGGAATTTAGTGGATATTCCTGATAGTATTGTACTTATTGGATGCAAGTGGATTTTTAAGAGACAAATTGACATGGATGGAAATGTGCTACATACAAAGCAATGCACATGGTTAAAGGTTACAATAAAAAACAAGAAGTTGATTTTGATGAAACTAACCTCTTCATCAATAGCTATGCTTAAATCCATAAGGATCTTATTAGATATAACCGCATATTATGATTATGAAATTTGGTAAATATATTTCAAAACAACATTTCTTAATGAGAATTTGCTTGAGCAAGTGTAAATGACATAGTAGTTTTGGATTCAAGAGATTTCCTAATTAAGTATAGAAGTTACAAAAGTATATTTCCTAAATAAACGTTTCAGAGTTAGAACATCTACTTTGATGAGATAATCAGAGTTTCATTTTATAAAAAAAGTGGATGAACTATATGTTTATAAGAAAATAGTGAGATTACAATCATCTTCCTAGTGCTATATATGGATGACATATTGCTAATTAGAAATGACATTCTAATGCTCCTATTTGTAAATATTTGGTTATTTAAGAACTTCTCCATAAAGAATATGGAAGAAGTAGGCTATATTCTGGGAATAAGATATGTAGAGATGGATCAAAGAGGTTGCTTGGTTTATCCTAATCAACGTACATAAACAAAGTGCTAAAGAGGTTTTAAATGGAGAATCACAAGAGGGGATTCTTATTTATGTCATATGGCATTTCTCTCTCACAGAATATATGTTCAAAGACATAAGAAAAAAGAGAAAAATGGATTGTGTTCTAGATGCTTCAAAAATTGGATGAATCATATATGCGAAGTTATGTACTAAATTAGACGTCTCTTATTCTTTGAGCATAACAACCATATTTCAAGACAATCTTGGTGATGGTAATTGAATGTTTATGAAAAACATCTTAAAGTATTTAAGAAAGATTATAGATGTTTTCTTGGTTTATAAAAGATCTGAACTAAAAGCTTCTGAGTATTCATATACTAGTTTAAGTCTGATTTAGACAATAATAGTTTCCAATCAAGGTATATCTTCACTTTAAAAGATGACGTGATAAGTTGGAAGAGTTCCTAACATTGTTAAGCCAATAGTATGACGTGTTTTGGATCAAGAAGTTTACCATTGAACTTGGAGTGGTTCCTAACATTGTTAAGCCAATAATATTGTACTATAACAATAATGCTGTCATTGTTTAGGCAAAGGAATTAAGTTCTTTTCAACTGTCTAGTGAAAAGACATATCATTGAGGTAAGGTCCCACTAAAGAGAATCTTGAAGATCCTATTACAAAGTCATTGTCTCAAAAAAGAAATGTTCAAAATAAGGATGGATATGGTATTAGTTACATAGGCTACTTTAGTGTAAGTAGGAGATTGTTAGCTTATGCTTTTGTAGCCAATTAATTAATTGTAATTTTATGTATGACATTATTGTTTTAATTAACATTTTTTTAATCTTTATGCATTATGTTAATTACAATTGATGTTTTAATATTAAAGATAAAATCCCTTGAATAATTACCATACAATTCAAATAATGATGAGATCATAGTTATAAAATTTAATTTGCATTTATATATACTTTCTAAATATTTTACAATTTTAGTTTCATTAAGATGGGATATTGATGGAACGATAAAATTAATACATGTTATATTTCATTCTTATAAAAAAAGTTACTGATCTCATAAATTGAAACATGAAGATACTTAAACGAATGTGTGAGCGTTTATTAGACAATAAATTTACTAAATTGACCCGATTATGAGAATCCAAAATAGAATAATACCTATATGTTTATGAATTTGGTCATTATAAGTATTGTATAATTGATCCTCAGACTTAAGATTACCAAAGTACCTTATATGAAAATTACTTTGTTTCTAATGTTACTTATGACCTATTTTATTTATTGTAGCTTAATTGGTAGTATTTGGATATAATATAAACCATATAGAGATAGTTGAGTAAATAAATATAGGATTCATCATTTAAAAGTAATTTGAAATAATGTTCCACCGTTCTTAATCAGTAGTGATTTGTAGAATTCTCTGACTAGAATATATTGATATTGGAAAAGTATTTTTAAATATCAATTATAAATCAATTACTGATTAACATGAATAAGCATGATTGGATTTGAAAGAGTAGATAATTATACATACTCTATATCAAATTAGAATATTGAATAATAAAATGATTAAATTATATATCATAACCATGCATGAACATATTGAATCAAACCATTTTGACATTCATAATATTTGGGTAGTCATGACATGGTATTATACGTCAATGTCGATCTATAATTAAAAATTATTTAATAGGAGAGTTAGAGATAAATAAAAATGAGTTTTGATTGATCTAATTCTAATTATCATTGTCAACATATTAGGAACTAATGGATCACAAATAAAGAGAAATTAAAAAGAGAAAAAGTCAATTTAAATTAAGTTGGACTTATATGAAGTTTGAAAAACCTTAGGGATAAAAAATATAATATTTGATTTTATTAAAATTAAATTAAAATTAGAATTAAAATTAGAATTTAACTTTAATTATAATTAGGATATTTAATTTTATTAAGAGTGAAACTCTTTTATCTTTCTCTATAAATATGAGGAAGGTATAAGGGAGTTACCACTCTTGTTATCATCTCTAAAAAATTAAGTTCTTTTTATCTACTCTGGGGATATTGTTAGGGGTTGATCACTTAGACAACTCATAATTAACACTTTGTAGGTAAGTTTTTGAAGGAATTCAAATCAAATGCAATTCAATTATTTTTTTATGATATATGTTTTTAAGTTATTTAATTATTCAGATCGAAATACTGTATAAATTTACTTATTTATGCTTGACCAGTGATTAGATCACATTTAATTTTCGAATAAGTTGCATCTTCTGAAGCAAGTCTTTATTTAGTACGGAGCATGACAAGGAACGATTTTCACAAGCTGAAGTGTCGTTCTGTTTTTATTTACTACAAAATTATGTTTGCTCTGTTTCACCTGCTGTCGACTTCATTTTCATCATAAATTTGTATATATATATTATGGATTCTAGTAATGTTTCTCATTTGATCAGCCGATATGTCAAGACCAAAGACATCAAAAGGGAATTTGTAGGTGAGGCCGAGGCATATTCTTCCTCCTACTAGACCCCATTTCCATTTCATTGCTTTAATGGCCCTACCAACTGACTGCTTCTCATGTGCTACTCTAACTTATGCAGCACCTATGATGCTTCCTGTACTTGTCCACTTCATTATAGTGTTAAAAAATGCCAGCTTTAATCAAGCACAGCCATAGTCGTCAAGATTCAGATAGACCTTTGCCAAATTAGAAGCTCGTTGCTTGGAAATTGCCTCTGATTTGTTATGGCATGTAGCTAAAGTACACTGATATTAAAAAACAAGTCCAGTCATCATGCTAATATGATGCCATTAACCCCTAGATAAAGCACATGAAGCAGGACGTGCCCATAACTAGCAGTTGTTTGTTTTAGTTAGAAGAGAATTTGATAATGAAGCAATATTAGTTTAATATGCAGAAGCTCAGTGGGTAAAACACCGCCGGCTGACAGATATCAAGAACGCCGCCCTTACCATCTCTAGGGCTCTCCTTAGCCTTTATCTAAAGGCCAAAGTTAAATCAGATTGAGAACCTAGACCAATTCTCCATCTTTTTTTTTTTTTTTGGTTGTCATGAGGTGTCTTAGGAGGTCCCAACTATAAGAAGGCACCCTTAAGCCATTCATATCCAGACTAATTCTCGCTCGAACCGGGTAGGTCCCTTTCGGGAGGCAAAGCTCTAGTCCCAAGTTTTAAAAGACTGCAAACATGAGGGGGGTTCGAATCCACGAACTCACTTAAACTAGGAGAGCCCCTTACCAACTCACATGCGCCCAGACTAATTCCCATCTTTAATTACCATGAGCGTCTCAATATATATATATACACACACTATCTGCTTAATTGGAAGGCCAAAGACACACTTTAAGAATTCAAAAGGAGCAATAAAAATGGAATGAGTTCCTGTTCCCAGATGCTCTGTTTTTACTTGGCTTTAGTGGGCGCTTTTCTTCAACTGAAATAAAAACGTGGCCTTCTGCATACAAATGTAGACACATAAAGCTGCATAGAGAGAGTTCCAAGTAAAATGTAACAATATGGGCATGAGCGTATTGTTAGTCCCATTTTATTGTGTACGAGGCATTTTACTTTATTGGGTCGATTAAGTTACTTAAAACTAAATTAAAAATAGAGACCCAAAAGATCATTAGTGAAAGTTAAAAGGCTCGTCTCTATTCTGAGTTCAAATGTTGATGGAACTCTTACACTTACAAGAAAAAGAAAACAGTAAGAAAAGCAATATTGCGCTCGCTTATAAGATGCACAATGGCTGGCTTTTACATAATGAATTGCTGCTAGACTTGTGCCTGTCAATTCTATAACCCTTTTTCAAAGTTGCTCTTGAAAACAACTGTCATAACAATCTTTATACACCACCCTGCAAGTTCCTGATAAGATCATGACACTTCCCAAACTTAGAAAACAAAAGTCGCTGACAAAAACCACACTCCAATCAAGGCCAAAGTACGACTACCAAGTCAGATTGAACACCACTTTGCGTTTTTCACTCGGTACTCTTTGATGCTCAAGTCAAGTGCTTTAGGTTATTCTTTAGCTATATCATCCCAAGAGATTTTCTTTGGTGTAATAAATCGATTTCAACTCATAGCACATGCCAATTTGTTGATTGTTACCAACAGCCATTTGCCTTCTTTCGTGTTGATAATGACATTTGCGTTTCCTTTTTCTGTTTCTCTTTAGTGTCCCTTTCGTTTTCAGTTGCCATTCGATATCATGTAAACGAGTGCAATTATGATACATTCTAGCGACTAACATTCTTTCTACCAACAAAACTAGATTTGATGCTCTCTAATCTTTATTGACCATGAAACTAATACGAGATTTTACCTATTTTACAATTCCAAAAAAATGTAATTAAGCAATTTTACTCTTATCAACTATTAAAACTCCAATACACTCATCTTTAACTTTTTCTTTAGTACTTTATGATGAGCTCCTAGTTACAAACAATTTACTAGCTAAAATAGGAAGAATAACAAGTATATGATGCAGAATTTATCCACAGAGCTGAATGAACAAATGGAAAATTTAGTAAGAAAACTAAATTGGTTTCAAGAGTTATTATATTTTTTGCCCAAGTAACGTATAATCAGTCAAATAATTGAAAATCAATCACACTAATTAGTTAAATATGTTCAAAGCTTGGCATTAATAAAAAGTCAATCAACTCTATGTATACGCTGCATCGCACTAACAATAAGAAGAAAGCCACCACTGTGATTAGTACTACAAGGCATACCAACACAAACATAGACATAGTTTCCGTGACTAATTAGCAAACGAATTTACTGAGAAGGCTTGAAGAAATTTTATCCAAGTGTCGTCATGTTCCTCTTCTTCTTCCCCATATATATTGCTCCATTGGAGAAGCTGAGGGTTTTTCTCAGTCTCATCGTTCCTTGCAAACCTCCCTCTGATGCGTGGCCTGCTGTCTGCCAATGTTTTCCTGCAGGCATACTTTCAATTTTGCAAAAGCTTTAGAATATTAAACTCATAACATGTGCTTTAAAGTAATAATATTATTTTACACTTAACAACCATTAGTTGGTAGTTTAGCAGTTCCACGTACATGGATCAAAGTTCCATGTAGAAAAATAAAAGAGAGAAATGAAATGGAGCTACACTTTTACTTCAGTGAACAAAACTCTTGCTTGTTAAGTACTAACTCATCGAATTTCAAGGGGAAATTATGCATAAGAAAAGATGCCCTCAGTAGTGTTGACTCAATATATCATTATCTCAACGAGCATCACATAACCACAATTCCGGTCAACCAAGTGGAAGAATGATTGTCTTTCCAGCCATCATTTCGAAGATTGAATGTTTTTAATACAATTTGTAAAAAGCACATAAATATGACCTTGTATATCACACTTGCTTTTGTGTTACATCTAAGAAACTATTGCAACTTCTATCCCAATAGTTGTGTCAAAAAAAGTTGGATTTGACATAAAGTATTAGTAGAAGGAAACACGAGTAAAAGATATATGTGCAATAGCCTAGAGCTCGTATATATGCATGAAGTATACATATAGTACATAAATTCTCATAAATCAAATGGAGTTGTAATTAAAGATGTAACTGAATTTAGAGAAAGACCTTAATCTTCTTGGTGAAGTTCCTTTGGTTTCGCTTGCTTCTGTACCTCTCAATTCTCTCTTTCTTCTCCTCTGGACTGTATTTGGTTGCTCTGCTCATACTCTCCATAATTACACTGCTCTCGCTTGACAATGGGCTCTCTGACCTCTGACTATGCTGCACCAACATAAGATAAGAACTAATATATGCAACTCACCTTACGTCCCAGTATAAATTAATAATTCAGATTAGCCAGTAATGTTGGATCGTTATATATTTTTGAAGGATCCAAGCCCGTCGTGTATGGCAACGGAAGTTTAAATAGAACATTGAAAGATATAGATTTCATTTAATTTTTTTCATAAATTAACTTAATCATTAATTAATCAAACGACGTACCTGTAAATCACCAGTACTAAAGACCCTCCTCACAGAACTAGTCTCCATGTCCAGCAAATCATAGGGAGAAGTGAAGTGACAATGGTAACCATTGTTGTGAAGAGAACCCTGAGTCGTGGTGGCACAACTCGCGAGCGAAGCAGGAGAGCCATAGCTGCTGCAACCACTAGTAGTAGTAGTAGTACTCTGACCACACAGCGTCTCCATGGCCGCAAGTTGGTAGTCAGGAATGACCATAAGGGCCTCCGAAGGCGGTGGTGTAAAATCGGGAGAGATGTGCCCGAGGAGGAAACAATCGGCGCGTGAAAATGTGGGGGATGAGTGACCGTACATAGGGCGCGTGGTTGTGGTAGAAGGAATTGTAAGAAGAAAAAGACACCATGAAACTGGAGGGAGAGGGCTTATTTATGTGGGGGTGTGAAGTACTCAGAGAGATTGAAAAAGAAAGCTGCTAGCTGACGTGGACAATGATGTCATTTTTCTGACAGACAGAGCGTTGACCTCCGTCTTTCTTTTTTCCTTTTACATTTATAATTTTGTTTTTCTCTTTTTTTTTTTCTTATTGCAACAATTTCGTTAATTCTCTTTACAATTGTTGAATTAAGGAAGCTTTTAATGTAAGTTCTAATTGTAATAAAATATAAGTAGTATTAATGACTTTGTTTTTACATCAAAGTAATACGAAAGCTCTCTTTTTTTATTTATCTGGTTAACAAAGTAGAGCAGTAATTAAGTGCTAAGATAGCCTCTAGGAAAGATAATACTATAGTCATCTACGGATACAACATGGAGGAGGTCTCCTCGAGGCTTAGCTAATACCTCACGCTCTACCTCCAAATCCCAATTTGCCTTAGCAAGACAATCAACACAAAAGTTGCCCTCCTTCAATATATATTGCAAAGAGTAGAATCAATGCTTACTTAATAGTTCGCATATATCCAAAATCAGACCACTTAATGGATGAGACAAAATATCAGTCATTCTAATAAGGTCAATCACCACTCGGACATCCAATTCACACTCCACATTCTCATACCTTATCTCCATGGAAGCAGTAATTCAAACCGCAAAGCTTGCATTGTAGCTACTATGTTAAAACAAAAACCCAGGTTAACTTTTGAACCCACCAGCCAAATACTCATACTATTTCTTGACAAACTCCTGGCCCCTACAACGCTTGGGTTACCTTTGATTGCCCCATTCGTATTAAGTTTGACAACTGTCATGGATGGAGGAAACCAGCTTATATAGCAAGGCGAAGGCACATCCACTGTCCTCTTGGATACATAACACTAGAGAGCTGTTGTTGTTTCCCAATGGTGGAGATAAGAGTAACAACATCAACTGATTCTTCATCAGGTGCCAAACTAATACTACACCATTGAGTTCATAGCCTTCACATCGTAATGGTAAAGACTATCCGCCAATCAATACCAATTGGCAATTTTACTCCATTGCCCTACAAGTTCCTATCAAGCTACTCAATCAAACCATTAGATATACAATCAGTCTATTATTGGGCTGATACCCAATGCTGCCAGACTAAAGATGCAATAGGGCAATCGTGAAGAAGTTGAAGCATGGAATCTTCTTCCGCCACACATATAACACACATGCTCTCCATTGCCATCTTCCACTAGAACCGTAAACTATTAGTGAGCACTCTATTCTTACTAGCTAGTCGTAAACAAAAAATCTAACGAGTTAGCTCTGGTAGCCTCCATATCTATGTCTAATCCTTCGGAGCAATTTTCCCTTCCTCTCTCAACAACTTGGAGTAGGCTGACTTCGAAGTAAAAATCCCATCTAAATTATGCTTCCAAACATGTCTATCTCCCAATTGTTGCACCTAAGAAAGCAGATCACTGATGACCTCAAGAGAATAATTAGGAGGCAAGCTCCCAAAGTATATAAATCTAGAGCAATTTCACGAAGATAACAAAAAAGGTATTAAATAAATTCATCTAAATGAAGAATAAAAAACTAAGATTAAAGAAGATCAAGGTACAACAAGATTATAAATAAAAATGTAAAAATCGTTATATTTGTTATTTGATTACTTTGATGCTTTAAAGGCTCATCATGTATAAGTATATCATCATTTTAACTTATTATCAAAGTATTTTTAATCACTTACAAAAATTAAAGTTTTGATTACAAAGGAAAATTCTTAATCTTTAAAACATTCTTTGAGATATATTTTGAGAAGTGTTTACGTTAAATTTTCATTAAGAAAATTAATTTAGATAACTTGAAGATGTTAGAAACAAAAATTTAGACACATTATCTAATCTAAATATGTCAAACATGTATATCAAAACTTTGTAGCAACATTAATTGATATACTGTTTAATTGCTATAGTACCCGACCAGTGTATCAACAAAATGCACATTGGTCAATTAATATACTGTAATAGTCGATTAATATTTAAAACAATTAATTTTGTAATCAATATACATTGGTCACCTAGTGTATAGCAGTGGTCAACTAGTTGATTATAACTAATCATTAGTATTAAGTTCTTGGTTCTAATGACTATATTAAGTTCCAAAGGTTATAAATACATAGGTTTTTTAATTGATTTTAACATAAAAATATTTAGATTTTCTATAAGATATTTCAAAGAATTCTTTTCAAAGATTTTGAGGGCATTCATTGTTGCATTGTGAAGTGTGTGAGTCTTTAAGTTATCAAAGAGAGTAAGGAAAGATCTTTTGAATTGTAAATTTCATTTATAAGTTGGATTTACTCTTTTTTACTCTTTTTCTTAAAAGAAGATTATGAGACGAGTTACTATTTACAAATAGAAAAGTAAGAATGATTGTAAGAAGGTGTTAAGTCAAAATGACTTCACGTTTAATAATTTTGTTGATAATCAAATAATGATAATATTTGAAATAAATAAACTATTCTGATGAGTGTGTTAAGTGTGCAGTGCCAAAACATAGTAGAAGAAGTTCCGAAGACTAAAAAGAAGTTCATTAAGAAGAAGTTCCGAAGACTAAGAAGAAGATTCGAAGACTAAGAAGAAGTTCCAAAACTAAGAAGAAGTAGTTTGAGTTAGTTACAGAACTCAACTGAATAACGGTTTCAACAAGAAGCAAGAAATAAGAAGCAAGAAGCAAGAAACAATTATAGAGATTCAAAAACCGGTTGGAGACTTAGGCTATAAATATTAGTTGTAGTTGAAGACTGAACAATCTTTATGCTTTTAAGTTATTACTTACAAAAATTCTGTGCGATATACGAGAGCAAACATTACTGTAATAAAAGCTCACATTATCTTTCTAGTGAGAGAAAGAAAAGGTTGAGAGCCTGGAGAGGCTAAGATAGCTGAAAGAATACTCAGTGTAAGAGACCTGAAGAGGCTTTGGAAGAGAGGAAAGAATACTTGTAATTTTGACGAGGTATAGTAAAAACTCAGAAGGATTCTGAGGACTGGACGTAGCCTAAGGTTTAGGGTGAACCAGTATAAAAATCGCGTCGTCTATCTTCTAACTCCTTTACTCTTAAATACTATTGATCTTATACAAGTTTATAGAAGTTATTTGCGATTTAACTAAGTAACTAGTTGGTATATTTTTAATACTTGAAAAAGTTTCTTTTTCAAGAAATATCAAAGGTCTTGTGTATTCACGAAAAGATTACACAATTCAATCCCCTTCTTGTGTACTTCATATATTGTACGTGAGTTCTATATTAACGTGTGATTTACTTCAATTGGTATCAGAGCTCGGTTTCCAAGAATCATCTTTACATAATGAGGACAAAGATCTATGGAAGAATCACACGTATTTATTGCTGAAGGTGCCTCCGTCATAAGACCTCCTGCGTTCAATAGTGAGGACTATCATTATTAGAAGGACAGGATGCGGCTTTTCATCGAATCCACACACGTTGATCTTTGGGACGTCATCGAGAATGGACCATATGTACCAGTAGATGATGAAGCCAATACTATTCCACGTACCAGATGGTCAGCCGATCACAAAGCGAGATTTCAACTAAATTCAAAGGCCAAATTCTTTCTGAGTTGTGCATTAAGCAGAAGTGAATACGATAAAGTTCATGGATGCAAAACTGCGAAGGAAATGTGGGACACCTTATCCATCGCACATGAAGGCACAAACCAAGTGAAGGAGTCCAAGATCAGCATTCTTGTACATCAGTATGAGCTGTTTAAAATGAAAGAAGACGAGTCCATTAATCAGATGTTTGGACAATTTGAAACTATTGTTAATGGACTGAAAGCTCTTGGGAGAATCTACGACAATCAAGACCATGTCGGGAAGATTCTCAGAAGTATACCCAAAAGATGGAGACCTAAAGTCACTGCAGTACAAGAAGCCAAGGACTTGAGCAAATTAAAGCTTGACGAGCTGCT
>JAOTIZ010000202.1:9467358-9480323 GCA_027123425.1 Erythroxylum panamense | reverse complement strand
GAGGATGACTTAGGATAGATGCTTGTATCAGTTTCCTTTTTGGTTTTGTTAGGAGACTGATAGACTTGTCTATTCGGCATTGGATGACTGTAATGGATTATTATTTTGGATTTCTAATTTACTGATTACTGTTATATTTTGATTTAATTACTGCGATGCCATATGGATTACTAGCGAAATTTTCTGGTAGTGCACTTTTATCGTGGGATACGTGTCGGAGCGACCTTCAGGTGTCCCGATATGTACCCTACGGTGAGGGGGCGCTACATTTTTTATCCCTGAGTTCTAGAAAATAAGTATCTAGAGTTGGACAAAACCATATGCTCAAATTAAGCCTCTAAAGATGGAGACTGGATAAATACCTTCTTAGATTTCTGTAAAGTAATCGTATAAAAGTATAACTCAAAGAAAAAAACCTACCTAAGGCTATTATCTTACAAAAAGGAAAAAAAATTCAAACTCGATTTATTCTTTACCTGGTAAAATACAAACTAATTCTACAAAACCCAAATAAACTTAGTATGCTCTTCTTCAGAGATATTATTATTAGAAGAATCATAACTATTGACCAGGCCAAAGTGAGAAGGACATTGAAGGGTACTGAGATATAAATCAGAAGTTCCATCAACCAAACAAATAAAATTATCTCCAATAATAAGCAAGCTAGTCAAAAAGAAAACACCTTTAAGGGAGATAAAGGCAAAGCTGAAAGGAAAAATGACAGAATTGTAGGAAGGACTCTAGAATTTCAAGGTAGCAAATATCAAATTAGGTTGGTACTATAGTAAATTCATATATAGAGCTATCAATTTAAGAAGTCACTGCATCTACCAAGTAGAGTGGTAAGAAGGGTATCGCCTATTTACCCATTTAACCTAATGTTCTTAGATAGAGTTATACTGAATTCCTAGATAAAGTTATCAATTCAAGCAGTCCCTACATCTTCCAAGTAGAGTGGTAAGATGGGTATAGCCTATTTGCCCATTTAACCTAATGTTTCACATTCTTTGGCTATAGTTTCAAAGATTTTGATGCTTATGACAAGAGAATTTTTTACAAGAATTTGATTTACTTACCTCTCCTAGGTACTAAAGAATAGTTGAGGAGATCTAACAAATGAGGAAACTCCAGTATCAAAGGTAATCCTTGTTCATGATCAAAGTATGAAATTCCCCCTTAAATGACATTAAAAGGAGATTTTTATGCTAGAATTAGGAGAAATTTCAAAAAGGATTAGGGTTTAAAAGTTTCTTAATTAATTCGATAAAATTTTCGAGAGACTCAGTAAGAATGGAGACTACCTTGAGTCTTATAGCATGCATAGAGAATGAAATTGAGAAAAGCCAATAAAATATTTGAATAAAACACAAAAGGAAGTTAAGGGCTCATGTTAGTATATTTATTTTCTATCTTTTTGTGTGCTAATTTTCTTTGTTCTTGAGATTTGAAGTTATACTTAATGGGAATTAATCTTGTCTTATGTCAAGGTGTATTTTTGAACCCAATAGAAAGAACTACGAAAATTTTGGGATTAAAATAGCTGAACCAGAAGTTGAACCTAACTAGTCATGGCCTCGTGCAGTGATACCTAATAGGTGGGAGCACGCATTAGCTAGAATAAATGAAACATAGTTGTTAGACAACATGCAAGCAGTAAAACAACGTAACATACAAATGTTGAGAGAAAGAGGGCAATACAACAACGCAAGGCACAACTAAGATGAGAGCTCAAAACAACATCCAATAGAAGTGGACCAGGAAAAACGACGCAGTCAAAAGAAACACATGAATAAACGCAATGAAGTTGGTTGGACACAGGAAGCCAAACCCAACGCACACCAAAACACACAACTATTTGTGTTTCACACCAAGCCCAAGATGATGCATAGCCAAGATATAAATGCAGCGCAGCACATGATGGGCAGCAAGGAATGACGACGCACAAACACACAACAAGCAGTTGAAATGCAAACGTAGAGGAGGGAGGTTTTAACGTGAATTAAAAAGAGTGTTAGGTTAGAGAGAAAAGAAAATTATTAAGGGATGGCAGAAGAGAGTGGGAGATTGCATTAAACGTGGACGAGGAGTGCATTTCAAGAGGAAAGCATAGAGAGGGGCGGCAGAGAGTTGGCGAGAGAGGAGGTTAGACATGAATAGTGCCTTGGACCCAAAAACTTAATTGTCCCATCAAAGCTACAATAAAAAAGAGAGGAGAATAGAGGGCTCACGGTAGAGAGAAGAGGAGTAACGTGAAAAGAAGAGAAGAACCGCCGCAATAGTCCTAATGCCAGTGACATTCCCAAATAGTTAGGAAAATTTGTGGTGTTAGATAACTAAACTTTTATTTCTTGGTTTATGGAATCCTAGTTATTGAACTCTGATGAATGTTGTGAGACTTTCGTTCTTTATTTCAATCCATTTATTAGTCAAGTATTAATTATTTTTCTGGGTTATTATTTGATTGTTTGATTTTACATATAGGCGTGTAACTAGGTTGTGATTTTATTCAATCAGTCACTATATGAAACAGGTTGACGTTCAATTTTTTAATCAAAAGTAGCGACTAGGATTTTTGTCTACTACGTTAGGGACATGATTCTAGGAAAAATAATTATTTAGGCCAAATATACATCGTATATATATTGTCTAGTTCGTTGATTTTCTTAATTCGTAAAGCTATTAATTAATTAAATCTGAGATCATATCCAGGTTATTGATCAATAAGGGTTAACTCGAATACATATTTTGGTTAATTAAACATAAAAGAAAATAGGTAAAGAAATTTACAACAACAAATGCTTAACTAATAAATATTTTAGTGTGATTATCAACGCAAGTTCAATAATAAAAGAGACTGAAAATCAAGAATTGTTTCTATTGATTATTAGATTCTGACTATTTCGTTATCAATTTTTTTTCAATTTCATATTCGAATTAAATTGAATTTAATTCACAATTCAAAACCCCACTTTTGTTGCATAACTACTAACGTCTAAATTTCTCGTGAGAACGATCCCTACTTTCCACTACTACATTAATTTGTGTTGCAAGAAGTTGGTTTCTTTTCATATTTGGTTACAGGCAATAGCAGTCACCAAATTTTGGTGCCATTGCTGGAGAATTTTTTACGGTATATGTACGTTACACGTTTGAATCAATATGAAAATTTACAATACAATCCTGAAATTAAGAAAACAGCAAAGACATTAAGAAAGCAGATGAAAGAAAGACAACAAGTACTGAGAGAAGAATGACAGAGGGAAAGAAACATGGATGCAAATTGCATTTTACGCCAACTGGCTACTCCAGTTGAGGACCGACAGCCTCACTGCATTAATTTTTTTAATTTAAGTGATAATAACACTTTTGAGCTAAAGTTGGGATTGATTCACTTGTTATCCACTTTCCGAGGCACACTAGGAGAAGATCTTTATAAGCACTTGAAGGAGTTTGATGTTGTTTGTATGGGGATGAAGTCCTACTAATGTCACTGAGGAACAGATAAAGCTTAAGGCTTTTCCCTTTTCTTTGAAGGATGACGCCCAAGATTTGTTATATTATTTACCTGCTGGAAGTATTAAAACATGGGAAGAGATGAAGAAGTTATTTTTAGAGAAGTTTTTCCTAGCTTATAGGGCCACTAATATCAGAAAAGAAATCTGTGGCATCTGAAAAAACACCTGAGAGTCATTATATAAATATTAGGAGAGATTTAAGAAGCTGTGTGCAAGCAGTCCCCATCATCAAATTAGCGAGCAACTGTTGATTCAATATTTATATGAAGTTATTTTACCAACTGAGAGGAGTATGATAGATGCTGCAAGTGGACGAGCACTAGTTGATAAAACACTAGCAACTGCATGGGATTTGATCTCAACTATGGCTTCTAACTCTCAACAATTTGGAGCTCGGAATGATTATGGTTCAAGACATGTTAATGAGATGGGTGTTGCGTCGTTGGAAAGAAGATTGGATGATTTGACTTCTTTGGTGCGTCAACTTGCGGTATCACGGAAAGAGGAAGTTAAAACTTGTGGAATTTGTTCTATGGTTGGTCATCCGACAGATATGTGTCCTACTCTACAAGAAGACCATGTTGAAGAGGCCAAGGTAATGGGTGGTTATTCGGGACAACCTCAGAGGAAGTATGACCCATTTTCAAACACATATAATCTGGGTTGGCGAGATCATCCAAATCTCCGTTATGGCAACAATCAGGGACAACAAGTAAATTCTAATTTTCAGCCATATAAACAACCTTATGTGCCTAGACAGCAGCAGCAAATGAGACAAAGTTCTGGTGCAAATAATTCTTTGGAGGACATAGTCAAGACATTGGCCACGAATACTATGAACTTTCAACAGAATTCCATTTAATTTCAGCAAGATACACAAGCCAGCATACAGAATCTTGAGACTCAAATGAGCCAAATGGCGATTGCCATCAATAGGTTGGAGGCACAAAATTTAGGAAAGCTCCCTTCTCAACCTGAGATGAATCCAAAGAAGAGCGCTTGTGCTATCACACTTCGAAGTGGTAAAGAGTTAAAGGAACGTACCCCAAAGGTTTATAAGTAAGAGGTTGAAGAAGAAGTAGAGAAAGAAATTCCAAAGCAGTCACAAGAGAAAAAGGAGGGTGATTCTTGCATTGTCACGCCTAAGTTTAGTGTACAACCTCCTTTTCCTAGTCGTTTTTCCAAAAAAAAAAGGAGGAGCAATAGAAAGAAATTCTTGAAACTTTTCGCAAGGTACAGGTAAATATTATTTTACTTGATGCTATTAAACAAATTTCTCGTTATGCTAATTTTCTTAAGGAACTCTGTACCTCAAAGAGAAAATTAAGTGGCAATGAAAAGGTGCGACTGGGTGAGAATGTTTCTGTTGTGTTCCAAAAGAAGTTACATCTTAAATGTCCAGACTCAGGTATGTTCACAATCCCTTGTAAAATAGGTAATATGGAAATTAAGAAAGCTTTGCTAGATTTAGGTGCTTCGATTAATATTATGCGTCAATCTATTTATGAATCTTTGAATTTGGGGCCTTTGAAAGAAATTGGTGTCATAATCCAACTTGTTGATCGATCTAATGCCTATCCTAAGGATGTTCTTGAGGATGTCTTCATTAAAGTTGATAATATACTTTTTCCTGCTGACTTTTATTTTTTACAGATGGATAATAAAGATTCATCCACTTCAATCCCAATTTTATTGGGAAAACCATTTTTGAAAACTTTTAGAACAAAAATTGATATCTATGATGGGTCTTTGACTATGGAGATTGATGGTGATGTGATTAAGTTCAATATTTATGATTCCATGAAATTTCCTAATGATGATCAATCTTTTGTTTCTGTGAGTTTTCTTGATACTTTAATGTAGGAAACATTCATTTTAGATGGACCAGATAAATTATGGACTGCATTGGAAAACAACTTGGATATTTAGGAAGGAAAAACACTAGTTGATTTTCTTGCCATTCTTGAAGAGCTGGATAACACTATCCATAGTTTAGAGCGGAGCAAATTTTTGGAGGAACAGGTACGTTTTCTGGAACTAAATAGAAATAATTCGAAGTTGCTGCCATCTCTCATACTGCCACCAAAATTGGAGTTGAAGGCTCTTCCAGGTAACTTGAAATATGTGTATTTAGGTGAGCATGAAACTCTTCTTGTTATTATTTTGAGCAGACTAACATCTTTATAGGAAAGACAATTATTGAGTATGTTGAAAAATTACAAAGATGCTTTTAGATGGACTGTGGTTGATTTGAAAGGTATTATCCCATCAATTTGTATGCACCAAATTCTATTAGAAGATGGAGCTAAGGAAACAAGACAACCTCAACAAAGATTAAACCCACCAATGATGGAGATAGTAAAGAAGGAGATTCTAAAGCTCTTTGACATGAAAATAATTTATCCAATTTTAGACAGTAAATGGGTAAGTCCAATACAAGTGGTTCATAAGAAAACTGGAGTAACCGTAGTGGAGAAAACTTTAGGTGAATTGGTACCTACCTGTGTGCAAAATGGGTGAAGGGTTTGTATAGATTACAAGAAGTTAAATTCTATTACTCTTAAAGATCATTTTTTTCACTTCCTTTTATTGACCAGATACTTGAATAACTTGCAAGGAAAACTCATTATTGTTTTTTAGGTGGTCATTCAGGTTATCACCAAATTTATGTTGCACTAGAGGACTAAGACAAAACAAATTTCACAGTCCTTTTGGCACCTTTGCGTGTCAAAGAATGTCATTTGGGCTATGTAATGCACTTGCCATGTTCCAAAGGTGTATGGTAAGTATTTTCTCTGATTATTTGGATGACTATATTGAAGTTTTTATAGAAAACTTTACAGTTTTAGGTGAGTCTTTTGATAATTGCTTGATTAACCTTCAAAATTTTTTGAAACGTTACATTGAAAATAACTTGATTATGAATTATGAAAAATGTCATTTTATGGTTGATCAAGGAATAATCTTGGAGCATGTAGTGCCTTCTAAGGGAATTGAGGTTGATAAGGCTACAATAGAAATCATTAAATCTCTTCCTTACCTAGTAAGTGTACGGGAAGTTCGTTCTTTTCTTAGACACGTAGGTTTCTATCGATGCTTTATCAAAGACTTTTCAAAGACCACTCAACCCTTATGCAAGTTCCTTCAAAAAGATGTGGAGTTCAAGTTTGACGAAGCATGTAGGAAAGCATTTGATGAATTAAAAGAGAAGCTAATTTCTGCTCCAATAATCTAGCCCTCGGATTATAGTCTCCTATTTGAGATAATGTGTGATGCATGCGACTATGTGTTAGGCATTGTTCTTAGGCAAAGGATGAACAAAATGCCCCATGTGATTTATTATGCTTCGATGATGCTAAACGACGCCCAGAAAAACTATTCAACAACTATACAACATAATTATAAAAAAAGAGAAAACTCTCTTCACAAAAACTCTTTGTGACTCTCAATGTTACATTTCAATGAAGTGACAAATAAATATTGATGGCCACCATCACTATTCACTCTTCTTAAAACCCCTGCGCCTACACTCCTCTCTTATGTTGTAAACCTCTGTTCTCTCTATTAAACCAATTGTGATCATTCTTTCTACAACCCAGTCCAAATCATTCTCAATGTATCTACGTCATTCGTTTCTCTAATGATTTTTCCAATATTAAACATCCTCTCATCGGTAGAAATACCTAGCAACCTTGCTTCAATAGATTTTGCAATAACATGCCCACCAAGTGTTTGACAAGTTGTCCTAGCACACACCAAGCCCTCTCAAGTCTGTCCACTACTCATCAACCATAACCCAGCTTCATGCCACCTAGACGATCAAGTCATCTGAATACACTACAGCTTACCAAAAAATTGCAGCAACATTGTTCTCCAGCCAACCCCATCAATCTCGAAGATAGTCTAGCATTACCTTCTTTTGTAGAAGGATTGTACCATGAATCCATTGATTCTATATGATTTATTACTACCCTTTTTCCACTTTATTCAAACATGGGATCGAGAGTGTGGTTTTTTATTTCACAAAAGGTCATGCTAGATCCTGTATCTATCTGTATATACAATCTATATATACAAATTCTATATACCTAAGACGATTCCAAATAGAAAAACTTCAATCATTTCTTTTTGTTTAAAAATGAAAAAGAGAGGGAATATATATTATACGGATATAGAAGAAGAGGTTTTCTATTGATTCAAACTCTGTACCTATGGGATAGGGATAGCAAAAGAGGAAAAACCGAAGCTTTCACATAGTACTTTTTTTTAATCTAAAAATCGATACCATTATCCACAGATACTCAACCACCTACAGTTCCAGGAGAATCCGACTCCTCCGACACAAATGAGGACCAGCAATAACCAGAAGTAGGGGAAACACAGGACTCTGAACAAGCAGACAGAATGTGGACGTAGACAATGGCGAGATTCTTCCTACAACATGCAGCTACAACAGAAAAGGTAAAAATGTTGTTTTTCAGAGTAGATTGCAATCGACAGTTGATACATTTAACTTGTTTCATCGAAAAAGTGATAAGGATCGATTCGAAATTGGTTGTGATAGGCATATAAATCCTTGTAAGTTTATACATAATGAAACTTTGGAAACTTTGAATATTGATTCTAAAATTAAACATTATATAGATAAAATGGGTTCGATACATTACATTAATGTTCGATACCCTACATATGTGGAATTGACTAGGAAATTTTATGTCACTTTTCGTTTCAAATTAGATGGTTCAAATTTTAACTTGTTTGCACTTGGTATGATAGAGTGTAGGCTTATGAATCAGTGGCATTCATTTTTTATTGCTTCATTTTGTGCAACAATGAAATTTGTGACAAAATCTGTGGCTAAAAGTGATGCATTTTTAATTGGTTGTTGTGATTATGTGCCTGAATTTGATCCATATGTACTATAGTCAGAATGGTCTGTTGATTCTAAGAAATATAACCCTTGCAGTTCCAAAAGTTCTTTTCTTCACAAATCAGCTTTGAAATACATGCATCGTTTTTCTAGTTTACTATTTTTCTGCTTGTAGACAAACTACTGGTATCCTATCAAAAGTTGAATTTTTCTTTCTATGGTGCATGGAAAACGATGTCTCAATTAATTTGGGTTTTTGGATGCTCACTCAAATGCATTCAATATCGTAAAAGCAGAATCCAGCTTTAATCTTAGGCTCATATATCACTCAACTTGCTACTAATATTGGATTTTTAGATGTTGATAACAATAACCTCACAGGCTTGTGAGATGGAACCACTGGATTGTGAGTGTTTACATAGGATGGGACTTGTAGCTGCTGTTGAAGCTGATGGATATACATTTTCCCCACCTGGACCGACTATATAACCTACTCCTCATCTGCATCGGTGAAGAAGAAGAACTGCAACTATAAACACATATATAACTTCACAACAATCAACTACTACTGCAACACCTATCTTATTTACCCTCCCCTTTGAGCCTTTTCCCCTTTTGTTTCTTAAAGAAAACACCTTATTTTAGAACATCAAACCCCATTAGCCTGACCTATTCACAAGTTTAATAAAGTACTAAGTTAGTTAGTTTTGGGACTTTTGGCTACATTTTTTCGAAGACGATTTTACTGCTACTTTTACTCATAAGGCACATTGTATTTAGCTATTGTTATTGATTATTGTTTCCTTAGTATTAAAAAAACAAAACAAAATAAAAAAAAAGAAAAAGAAAAGGATCAAGTATTGTAGCAATAATAAATTTTGAGTAGTTAGTTATTTACATCCAATTCTCAGAAATACATTTTGTTATCCCTTTATATATTTAGTGCTTTATGACTACTTGTGAAGAACCCATCAAAAACCTTTTGACTCACCTTAACCTTAGCCCATTAAAACCTCAAATAAAGCCCTTTTGATCTATTTTAGAATGTAATCACTGTAGAAGAGAATTGGTACATTTGTAAGCCTATGATAGTGTGAGTTCCTATAAGGAGTTTTGAGTGAAATACAACCTATAAACACTTGACTGAAATGCATCATATATATTCAATCAATCAAAAGTGCTCCATATTATATAGTCATATTCACTATCACATTCTCATTCACATTTGTCGTTGGACTTTGGTTCGGCATTCAAAATATACGTTGAGAATCACTTATTTCATTCATATACACATTCACATTTTTCTTCGAAACTTTGTCTGGCATTCAACAATCAAGTTGACGATCACATATTTCGTCAAATTAACATATAAGGAGCACTTTCAATGATTTTTACATGCATCAAATGCCTCAGACTTTCAATTTCTAGAATTAGTACAATCACATTCACATTGCATATCAATCATATCAGTAGTCATTCAATGTAGAAATTTAAAATAGAACAACAATAAAATGAGACCATCTAGGTCAATTCAGAGTTTGCTCTAGAAAGCTATTGCCTTGAAGTCCCAGAAATGTCTAGATGTCGTCGCTTAATAAGCTCTTCTAAATCATGCAATACACACACTTTTACACACATCACAACTTTGTACAATTATAAGTATTCATTTATGCATAAATATGTATTTGAATTATGTACAATGCATGCTCAATGATAATCCCAAGTATATTTACATTATTCTCGTCACATGATCATTCATATATGTTGGGCCCCAAATTGTTTTATTGATTTTATTAAGCATGATTTAAATTTTTTGGAGGTCTTGATAGATTTATTATTGTTGGAGTAATTATCATGTCAATGTTAGGAGGATTTATTGCTTAGATTGATAGAATTAGAAGTATTAAATGGAGAAATTAAGATTAAGTTAGAGTACAATATGGTGTAAGTTAAATTGAAAAAGTAAAAATGTATAAGGGCAAAATTGGAAGATCACTTAAGATTAAAGGGCTAAGGCATTACATGGAAGGGCATAGTGGACTTTTCTCATGCATTTAGGGTAAAAGTGAAAGAAGTAAATGTAGTCTTGTATTGTAGAGGAGCAAAAATCGTGAATGAAAGAGGAGAAAGGAGAAAAAGAAGAGAAAAGCTAGGATTTGGAGATTCTTGAAGAGCTTGAAGACTTTGAGGCTAAAACAAGTAAGTATAAGCTTTAACCCTTCTTGATTGTTAAATGAAGCATGGTTAAAGTTAATTAGAAGTGAAAATAAAGTGAATATGTGTAGGAAGTTGTGGATGAATGGTTTATGTGAGTGTTTTATTGTTTGGTTAATGATCAAGAATAGATTATGAATTGGTTTGTGAATGATTTTGAGTTGAAAATGAAGTAGAAAGTATGTTTTAGTGTTAAGATGGGTTATATATAAAAGGAGGGAAGTGAAAAGATGAAAAGTGAAGCAAAATATGTCTTCGGAGTGAGTTTCTGGACAAGTTCGCCGCGGCAAACTTTTGACTTCGCCGCGGGAAAGTCCATTTTCCTACACAGACATGCTTCGGTATTTTAGGCATAACTTTTTGTGTAGTTATCCAAATAGGGTGATTTTTGATTTGATGTAAACTAGAGACATATGGATACAATTTTTATGATGAAATAGAGTTTTAATTAAGTCTATAAGGATCTCAATTTTTAAAGGGAAGCTGAACATAGAATGCTGTGTTAGTATAGGAACAGCTCAAAATGATTGGGGCGGAACTTTTAGGGTTCCGAACCAAATTGAATGATTTTGGTATCATTGGAAACTTAAGACAATGAGGAACATTTTTCTAGAAGGAAGTATTATTGATTTGCTTAATTTACCTAATCGGAATGATCACGGGAAAATTGACTTGAAGGTTGGGACTTTGGAAGAGTTTGAGTATTTAGAATTTATCTTATTAAATATGCAATATAGGGTTCTCAAATTAGAATTCCTGTTGAATTGGGAATTTGTTATTGTTAAAGGAAATCAAGAAGGGAATCAAGGAATGCAAGAGGATCAAGAGAAGAGACATCCTTAGGCCAATTTCTATGAGCAAGGAATTCAAGGTGGGTTTCATGTTTATGATAGAGTTACTAAGCCATGAATATTTTCTTTCAAAGCAAGAAATAAAATGATTTCAAATTGCTTCATACTTGTTGTATTAATTCTTTTAAATGATCTAAGAAATTGTTACATGTTTGGTACTTGAATTATTGATGATTATGAGATGAAAATGGAAATGGTTTTGAAATATATGATGCTTATGAAAATCATGTTTCCAAAAAATGCCTTTTTGGGCAATATATTTTGCAAGTCACGAAATACATGTTATGTGGGTTTGTGGTAGTCCCCTAAGTTAAGTCAAGTGCACTTTGACACAAGGCTTCTTCCACCTGCCCGCTAGTGGCATGGAGCTCCTTCATGGACTCCCATAAGTTCACGATTATATAGGACCATTATGTGAAAATGTGTAGTAAGTTCTGTTTTGGATCTACCCGAACCATTATAATGTGCTTATGTGTTTATGATCTTGTGAATAAGTTGATGCATACATGATTTGTGTTATTGCGACTTGGTTAAGAATTTGAGAACTATGCATTTCATGATTCAATAAGAATTTTCCTTGATAAATGAACACTTTAAATTGTTTTGCTTACTTCTCTGTTATAAACTTGTTACCCACGAGCTTTAAGCTCACCCCCCCCATTCTGTCCCATCTTTAGGTGAGGAGCTAGAGATCAAGTAGTTAAGAGCCAAGGCATCACTCCAACTAGATTTATTTTCGCTTTTAAGGTTAGTTTTTGTAAAACAAAGGTTTAGTTGCATTTTGAGAAATTCTACTTTTTGCAAACTATGTATTTTTGGGATTATGATGTAATGTGGCTTGAAATGCTCATTAAAGCTTTGTAAAACTCTACTTTTAATATTAATGAAATATATAATTGGAGTTGTCTATTATTTTTTATGTTTTTGCAAAATATTCAGATTTTGGAAATTGCATGTGTTTATGTATAAGTTCATTTTGTTTTAGGTTTGAATGGAGGATGGTTGTTGGGAAATTTATGGTTGCATTTAGTAGAGTTAATGTTGAGGTTGAGTAGTTGAAAAAGTTGAAGTTTGCATTAATGAGGTTTGTTGATCATATGGGTTCTGCTTCAGGGGTGTTCGCCGTCGCGAAGCCAAGGGTTCGCCGCGGCATAATTAACCTGAAGCTCATTATTTTCGTTAGCGTGGTGAGTTCGCCACGGCGAAAATAAAATTTCAGGGTTCGTCGTGGCAAATTTTACATCTTTGGCTGCGACGTAAAATTCCCGAAGGGTCCAGGAGATTTTCCAATATGTTTTGCCGCGGCGACTCCTGCCTTTGCTTCGGAAGGATTTTCTTCTAAATTTTCAACTTCTAAGCCTCCCTCCACGCTCAAGCTTCATGATTCCATGTCCGATGTTGGGCTCCGGAATCGAGGTCCAACAATATACCAGTACTCACATAAGTATAATTTGAACTTAGGTTTACACCTTAATAAAACAAATTGAATCTAAGTTCATAACTCAATTGATCATT
>JAOTIZ010000202.1:9377774-9390481 GCA_027123425.1 Erythroxylum panamense | reverse complement strand
TACATTTTCAAATTATTGTTTAATTAACTGTCATGTCAAATTTTGCCCAGCGTATGAATTCACTGGGCACTTTCACTGCGCATTTGCGCAGTGTTAACCTGCTAGTTCATAGTTAATTACCATTGAACTTTCCACATTCAACTTTAATGGGACTAAAGCTTACACTCTGTTGGCCGTACTGAAGGGTAATTCATATATTGAAATTTTAGGCGTTGTACAATATACCCAAGGTCTAGAGCGGGTTTTGTGGGGGCTTAGAGGCCATCTAATGTATGAATATGTCGAGATATGTTTCTAAACTCCTAACCCATCTCAAATGACCAATTTACCATTTCCATCAATGATAGAATATTACAGGTTTGATACACGTACCCAAGGTCCATTAAACTTTTCTACCCTAGTTTGCATATATAAGAGGATAGTTTTGTTTGTGGCTTATGCCAGACCATTGGTTAGTGACTGTGCGACTAACGGGAAACATTTCTTGATTTTAATTTGGTTACAGAATTGCGAAAGTCCTTTATTGTTAAGCTTTGAACCACTATCTATAAGCAAGTGTATGTATTAAGCGACTATTTCACCACAATAGCTTAATCTGTTGTGTAAGGCTAACTCAATTGGTTTTATATATTTTCTAACACACCCTCTCAAGTGAAAGCTTTTTGGGCTTGAAACTTGCACAGACTTACTTTACCTTGTGTTTAATTTACTTAGAATAGGTGGATGGTAGGATTCGAACTCATGACTATTTAGTCATAGAGGCTCTGATATTATATTAAGCGACCATTTCACCACAATAGCCCCCCTCACGTGTGGGTTTAACACGTGACATAATCTATCATTTCGAAGGGTTAACGGCTAACATAAGAGCAACCTCCTCTGATACCATGTTAGAATTTACAATAGGCTTACAGGCCCATACGAGAAGGAAAATTAGACTACATATAAGTCTAAGTGAGGTTCCATCCTAAAACCAATTAGTGATAGGTGGAATAGCCCACTGGACTTATATGGTAGTCTTCTTTCCTCTCTTTCTTCAATGTAGGACAAATTTTTACTTTATATTTCAACACACCCCCCTCACGTGTAGGTCTAACACGTGACATAATCTATCATTTCGAGGGATTAACGACTAACATAAGAGCAACCTTCTCTGATACCATGTTAGAATTTATAATGGACCTACGGACTTACACGAAAAGGAAAATTAGACTACATATAAGTCTAAGTGAGGTTTCATCCTAAAACCAATTGGTGATAGGTGGAGTAGCCCACTAGACTTATATGCTAGTTTTCTTTCCTCTCTTTCTTCAATGTGGGACAAACTCTCACTTTATATTTCAATAGTATGGTTACTGTCTCCGTTAGTGGGGACAAAAGATAAAACAAAAAAATCCTGTCCCTCCCCCATGTTTGATTGCTGTCCCTAAACTTTTATCCTCCGTCCCCGAATGACAGAGATAAAAGTTTTTGTTCTTCTGAAAAAAGGACAAAAACTTTTGTCCCTTCTCTCTAGTGTTGCAAGCACATTGCACTAGACAAACGTTTATTGTCCTTCCCATTTTGTCTTCACAATCTTTTGTTATTAATATTAATATTATTATTATAAATTTTGTATTGATTATTATTATTATTATAAATTTTGTATTGATTATTATTATTATTATTGTTAATGTTATTATTATTATAAATTTTGTTTTGATTATTATTATTATTATTATTTATTATAAATTTTATAATTATTATTTTTATTTTTATATGTTTTGTCCATCACAACCAAATACCTTACTGTCTCCAATTTTTGTTCCGTTCCGTCTCCAAATTTTTGTTTCATTCCGCCTCTTTATACAGGAGACAGCAACCATACACAGCGTTAGAGTGCTAAGAAACAACCAAGAGTTACTTGATCCAGTACGGAGGCAGAATATCGAAGTATTGCTCTTACAATTGCAGAACTCTGTTAGATCACTTCACTTATTGGTACAATCAGTTTCTCTCACATCAAACCTACTCTTTAGTGTGATAACCCTAGTTTGCTTCTAATCTAGTGTCTCATGCTCGCACAAAACACATTGAGATTGATATTCAATTTGTTCGAAATCTGGTAGCAAACAAATCACTCTATTAACTATTGATAACATCTATTACTTAGCGATAATCATTATCTTTAATATGCCTTAATCTTCTCTATTCATATTATATCTTATCTCATGTATCTCAAATGGTGCAAAACTCTGAAAATTGTGTGAGAAATACAATACAATTATTCACTTCTTCGCTAACAAAAAGGTGCGTTGAGAAAAGAATAGTTACAAGAATCACTTTATTTAATACACAGGTACTGTCCAAATGCCCATCAGTGATTTAATCACTTGTACAACCCCCACTTGCACATGCATGGAAGATTTCTTGAACATGCAAGCCAAAAGACAACATTAAAGTCTGGTTGAGTTAAGTTCATCCTAATCTTGGATAGTACATTATTAAAGTCCTACGTACTAAAAAAACGTTATCTGATAGGTCATAGGTGTCATTATAAAGTTTTGTGGTTCCATAGGTATACGTTGCTTTGTTGTTTCATCTTTTTGTAAGAGCGAAAATAAAAATTATCCTTGGAACCCTCCCAGAACTTGGTACCCGTGAGTTTGTCATTCAGGAAGTGATGCAAAATGGGTCTGGTCTTGGGGTATCTGGAAATTTGTGATCACCTAAACAGTTTCCTCACAGTACCGGTACCCAACATGACAGTAGTTTATACTACAACCTAGTTTCTTTAATTTACCAGACATAACTTGTAACAATAGGAAACCTGGAACTCTGGTTTCTAACCAAAACTAGAAATGGATATTTCCTTAAATGACAAGATTTTAATTTGGTGAAATGGGGTCATGTAAATATGTTAAAAGACTTACCAAACACATACAAACATTACTTGCTGTGACTTGCCCTTTTCTTTGGCCCTTTTTTCTTGGATTCCAAAACTTGGAGACCCTTTTTTTTTTTTTTTGACAACAACATAATATCTAAAAGTCTAGCCGGAGCATGTGAGTGACCTTGCCAGTGCAACCACCGTAATATCTCTACATCATTGGGAAGTACAAGCTTCACCAATTTTAGAACAGGTGTTTCAACTAGCTTTAAAGAAGATAGAAAAAAAAAAGTAAACTTATTAGTATACCACACGACACATGCATTAAGGCTTTGAATTATCAAAATAAAATAACAAATGTTAATCACTTTTAAGTCTTTTTGGACTAAAATTTATTTATTTATTTGTTTGTTGTTTATATATTTTGTATCAGTTAAAACCATATGCACTTATCAAGTTTATAGTTTAGACTTAGATTATGGAATTCCAGCAATAAGTTTGAACTTGTGAAATGATTTTATGTTCTGTAAATGTATAAAAGAAGAGAATAAAATACTCTTTTGTTATCCATTTAAGTTAGGAATGAGCATGCACTTACAAGTTACAAGCGAAGATAGCGGAAATAAGAAAGCTGAGTATGATAATCATCAACAGAACAAAAGAAAGGAATGGAGGGCATGCATACAACCTGATTAGAATCCTGTTTCCATACTAGGGAGCTTAAAGAATAAGGAGTGAGTATGCGATGTTATGTGTTCGGTAGGCGTTTAGATGGGGATCTTTGGACTGAGTGAGGCATGTGCCTTCTCACATCACTCTTTATCACGGGGGGTTACTTTGCCACCACACACAAGCCCCACTTCTGTCTTCCTTTTTGCGCTTCACTTATTTTGTTTTTGCATACACACTTAATATCTCTTCATACATTTCAACTGATTACTATTGATCCTAAAAGGAGTCTCAACCTAATCACTTCCTCAACCTCAATGGTTTCTTGCGTTTACCAACAAAGTTAAACCCTTGGAAGAAAGAAATGTCTAAACCGAGCATGAATTAAGTGTCCATACTGTGAGAAGCCTCCGCTCCTAGTACACACAAAAATAGGTATATCTTCCTCACATTTTGTACGTTGCTTTGGAGGTACGTTAAAGCCAACAAAAACGGTGATAGAAAAATGTGTGGCTGTGATTTATATATTAACAAAAACATCGATCCAAAGTTTTTATTTTTATGGGCCGGCACGCACAAATTGTGATTTTGATTTTTGCTTTTCAAACAAAATTGAACCAGAAAAGGACAAAGTATTACTCAGTTAATGGGAATTTGCAGGCCCTGATACGGGAATTATATTTATGACCTGTTAAGCATCAGCCGGTTGCCTTTCTCGTCTCAAAAGGTGAAATCAGCCATTCCAGCTGCCTTCATATTCAGGCCCGACCAAGTCGTGAGGGGGATAAATTACGATTTATCTCGGTCGACCGCTTAGCAGAGTGGTCTTTTTATTCACGTTGTCGAGAATTGAACCCAGATCCTTGTCCCAATTTTCTCTGCTAGATTACCAACCAAGCTATCCGTGCGGGCAGCCGGTTGCCTTTCTCGTTGTTGCAAAAGGTTGAATTCCCAATTTAAAGGGCCCCCTATATCTCGGCCCGATGAAGCAACTGGGAGGATGTAAACCAGGTATTCAGCGGCTCGCTAAGGGGGAGGTGAACAACCCACAGGCTCACAAAGAGCCCACCCTCAAAGCCCACTAGAAGCTTAAGAATGTTACTCCCACGCTGTAAATCGTAGAATTCGAACCTTGCACCTTGTTGCAAATCTGCCCCTCCAAAATCAATTGAGACGGTTGCCTTTCTCTTTATGCTGTAATGTACACCAGTTGGTATTTATTTTTTAACACAAAAGTAATGTGGATTAGTGCTTAGTTCAAAAATGCCTTCAACTTCATTATTTGACACTTCAAATTTTCAAAGTTTTTGGTTTTGGTTATAGAGGCTCCATGAAGGCCCACATCAGTTAACAGCAACGTCAACAAAACGAATAATACAAGATCAAACCCCCCGATTACAGGCCAACGGTACAAACCGATCCTTCTAATGCACCACATACCAACACAAACAAATTCCACCAACTTAAACAAAAAAGATAATTATTTATGTAGAGAGAGAGAGATTGGTGGAGACGCAGGTGGCGCTATAACGGTCAGATTGGGAGGAAATTGAACTGACGCCGTCAAAATATCTGGCCGTCCTATCAGCTTCAATTCAAAAACACATAAACCACCGTAACGGCATTATGCATCCGTCTCTCTCTCTCTCTCTGTTTTTCAATTTCTAAATTTAACTCTCAACGACACAAATACACAAACAAAAACTCTCTCTCTTCCAACATAAAAAGGCAAAGCTTCCATTTTTACTTGCTTTCTCTCTCTTCTCTTCTCTGTAAAATCTCTCTGAAATCATCGCACAGATATATTTTCAACCAGACCTTCACTTTGATACAATTCTTGTAAGTTCTTGTGATAGATTTCCAAGTTTCTGCTGCTCATTTCTCTTGATCCATTTTCACTTACCTGATCTCTCTTTCTCTCGCTGTTTTTACGCGCATTTATACATACACCTCTGTCTGCATCTCTACGCGTGCGCGTGTGTTATTAGAACACATTGAGTCTTTAATATTTCTGTCTCCATCTCATTTCTTGTGATTATTGCGTTATTGTGTGACCTGAGCTGAATCCGTGAACTGAACTGGTCTTTTTAAAAGATTCAGGGAACAATGTGTTTATGTAGGATGTGGAATTATTTTCAAGATGGTGACTTTTTGTTGTAAAATTAATGGACTTCCTATTTTTGTAGATGTGTGTATAGACTGTTTTAATTTTAATAAATTAGCTTGATTTGTCTTTGTCTCTGTCTAAATTTCGTCTGACTGACTGATCTGATACTGAGCTAAGGGTGGTCATTTAGTCTTCTTTTCGTTTAGTGTTCATCGTTAATTGGTTGACTAAGTGAGTTTTTGTTCCATCAGCGATTCGCGGAGAAGAGGCTTGAGGTTGTTTTAAAGCTAATTTAGAGGATAGAGCTGAATGGATTCTTCACAGTCAAGAAGAGGGGGTTTGGTTTCCATATCCCCATCGCAGACTCCACGCTCAAGTGACAAGTCATCACGAGATCTACGATCAGGGGATTCAAATTCAAGTACCAAAAATGATAAAGATAAGGGTGTCAATGTACAGGTTATTGTGCGTTGCAGGTCAGTTGATTTTTTGTCTTTTAATGGGTTTGAGTTTGATTCCGGATTCAATAACGCCTTCCAGAGTTTTATATTGGATAATTGATTGAGCTTCTGTTCATACTAGGAAGTCTGAGGTCTTTTTGACTTCTGAGCGATTAACTGCCTACTGCTTTAGACTGGAAACAATTTTTGCTTTGGCTGTCTTCATTAATCAGTTTTTTTGTTTACATTCTTTAGGCCTCTGAATGACGATGAGCTCAGAGTACATACTCCAGTGGTGATTTCATGTAATGAGGGTAGAAGGGAAGTTACTGCTGTTCAGAATATAGCTAACAAGCAGATTGATAGAACCTTTCTATTTGACAAGGTCTACCTTACGGTTCAAAATAACACTCACAATATGGATTTATATATTAAGTTTGATCTTGATATTCTATTTGATAGTGATAGACAATTGAGTTGTAGCAGTGGTTTTAACTAATTGGTTTTCTTATAGGTTTTTGGACCAACATCCCAACAAAAGGACTTGTATGGTAGTGCAGTTTCTCCCATAGTATATGAAGTTCTTGAAGGTTACAACTGCACCATCTTTGCCTATGGTCAAACAGGAACGGGGAAGACTTACACTATGGAAGGAGGAGCAAGGAAAAAGGTTATATTTTTGGGGAGATATTTGTTCTCTTAGTTTTCTGCTTTTAGCTGCAACTAAGCTTGTTGTTTTTACTCCCATTGTAGAATGGGGAATTTCCTAGTGACGCAGGTGTCATCCCAAGAGCAGTAAAACAAATTTTTGACATACTGGAAGCTCAGAATGCTGAATATAGCATGAAAGTAACATTTCTGGAGCTATACAATGAGGAAATAACTGATCTTCTGGCTCCAGAAGAAACATCCAAGTTTATAGATGACAAATCTAAAAAACCCATAGCGCTTATGGAAGATGGAAAAGGTGGTGTTTTTGTTAGAGGCTTGGAAGAAGAGATAGTGACTACTGCCAATGAGATTTACAAAATTTTGGAGAAAGGTTCTGCAAAGAGGCGTACAGCAGAGACCCTCCTTAACAAGCAAAGCAGTCGTTCTCACTCAATATTTTCCATCACTATTCACATCAAAGAATGTACACCTGAGGGTGAAGAGATGATCAAGTGTGGAAAGTTGAATCTAGTTGACCTTGCTGGTTCGGAGAATATCTCAAGGTCAGGTGCAAGAGAGGTATGGCATAGCAAACCCCGAAACTTTTCTGCTGTAAAATGATTTTAATATTATATGATTATAAATAGGTACAATCTTCAACATTCTGCTTTTGGTCTTCTTACTCGCGTTTTCTGTTAATGTTTTCGTTTTCTTGTTTCATGGAATGCTTGAATATTTATAAAATGATAACCATTTTCAGGGCAGAGCAAGGGAAGCAGGAGAGATTAATAAGAGTTTGCTTACACTTGGTCGTGTCATCAATGCTCTGGTCGAACATTCTGGTCATGTACCTTATAGGTAATAGTTGAAAGAAAAGATTAATATATTTAGCATTTTTATAGTGTTCTTGAACCCCAAAAGTGATGTAACTGGAAATACATTTTTTAATTCAGGGACAGTAAACTAACAAGGCTGTTGAGGGATTCATTGGGAGGGAAAACAAAGACATGCATAATTGCAACTATATCTCCGTCAGTGCATTCCTTAGAAGAAACTCTAAGTACTTTAGATTATGCACACCGTGCCAAGAACATCAAAAACAAGCCAGAGGTAAATATCCTGGTTGCTATTTGATGGCAGATTATGTTAACTGTCTACTCATCCAATTTGTAAGTTCTCACAATGCCAAACATATCTTGATCCGGTTAGTTTGATTCTAACTTTGATTTCTCTTTTAGATTAACCAAAAAATGATGAAATCTGCTATGATTAAGGATCTGTACTCTGAAATTGACCGGCTGAAGCAAGGTATTTTCTGGTTTGTTTATGTGAGAAAAAAAAGAAACAGAGAAAGCATTACTCATTTGATTTACTGTTAATTTTCATGAGTAAATTGTATGTATTCGATTTTCTTTAATGTTCATCAGAGGTTTATGCCGCAAGAGAGAAAAATGGAATCTACATACCACGAGATAGATACCTTCAAGAAGAAGCTGAAAAGAAGGTTCTCACCTCATGATAATATTCTTCATCTGAGTCCTTAACTGAGTTTTCTGATGATGCGTAGTAACTATGTAGTTCCTTACGCTTTGGTTACCCAGGCAATGGCTGAAAAAATAGAGCGCATGGAACTTGACTCAGATTCCAAGGATAAGGTGTGCTTCATCCCTACTGTTCTTTCCACTTTTACAACTAGTGATCATCAACTAAATATCTTATCATCCTGAATTGAGCAGCAAGTGATGGAGCTTCAGGAGCAATATGATTCCCAGCTACATTTAACTGAAGAATTAAGTGAGAAGCTTGAAAAAACCGAGGTAAGTATGTCAAGTTACAGCCGCTTATACCATTACACCTTTCTGCTCCCGTCTTTTCCGAAATCTGAAGTTACTTTTTCAACCCTAAAAAATTCAGAACAAGCTTGAGGAGACTGAGAATTCATTGTCTGATCTGGAGGAAAAACACAGACAGGCAAATGCAACAATAAAAGAGAAGGAATTTTTAATATATAATCTGCTCAAGTCTGGTAAGATGGACTATCTGCACTTAGCTTCCTTTTAGGATTTCTTCTGTATTATGATTTCGATATATCTAATTTTGGACTTTGCTGACAATGTCCAACCTAGTGCCAGTGGTACCTTTTGTTTGGTTTATCTTTTATGGCTTTTTTAACATTAGTCACTGGGCTTGTCCATTTTTCAGAGAAAGCAATGGTGGAGCGTGCATTTGAGCTCCGGGCTGAGTTGGAAAGTGCTGCATCGGATGTGTCTGGATTATTTGCAAAAATAGGTTTGGCTTAGTTTGGAAGACGACACAGTTTCTGAATCGTCACAAAATAATTGATCTATAACGTTTCATTATCAGATCGGAAGAATAAAATTGAAGATGGGAATAAGGTGCTAATTCAGAAATTCCAGTCCCAGTTAACCCAACAGCTTGAAGTTTTGCACAAGACTGTAGCAGCCTCTGTGTCTCAACAAGAGCAACAGTTGAAGGACATGGAAGAAGATATGCAGTCATTTGTATCGACAAAGACTGAGGTAAGATTAAATGAGATTTTAGCTGGTCTCATCCTTGTTGATATTAATTAGTCTTAGCAAGAACTAAGGCGTTGCATGCGTAAAGGCTGCTGAAGAACTTCGAGGAAGAGTTAGACAGCTGCAAACCATGCACGGATCTGGTATTAGAGCTTTGGATGGTTTGGCCAATGATCTTGAGGAAAATTCCCAGTCAACCCTTTCTAATCTAAACTCTGAAGTTTCAAATCATTCACATGCACTTGAGGGTGTAAGTGTCAGATCCACACAACTGAGTTTTGAGCAAGAAACATCCATCCTTTTCATTTTTCTGACGTCAGCTTTACTTGATTCAGCTCTTCCAAAGAATAGCTTCCGAGGCTGATGCTTTGCTTAACGATCTTCAATATAACCTTCATGTGCAAGAGGAGAAACTAAGTGCATATGCACAGAAACAGCGTGAGGTATGTAATTGTTTGACGAATTTTATCCTTGTCTCTCTTGCTGTTTTGGTAAATGATTATGTTTGGATATTGAATGCAGGCACATCATAGAGCTGTGGAAACTGCACGGGCAATTTCTAAAATAACAGTCAATTTCTTCGGTACTCTAGATATGCACGCCTCCAACCTCAACCAAATCGTAGAGGAGGCACAAACAGTGAATGATAAAAAGTTAACTGCACTGGAGGAGAAGTTTGAGGTTGTTACATTGTGCATTAGTCTATGTTATTTTATTTCTTGTTATTTAATATTTTTATGGTACTTGTAGGAATGTGCTGCTAATGAAGAGAGGCAGTTATTGGAAAAAGTGGCAGAGCTGCTCGCAAGTTCAAATGCAAGGAAGAAAAAATTGGTATGTGTATGTGCAAGTCCAAGTCCAAGTCCTCTGTTGAATGGCTGGACCTTTGCCCTTGAGAAAGGTTATCTCAATTTATGACTACTTGCATGCATGCCTCAGGTGCAAATGGCAGTCCATGATCTTCGCGAAAGTGCAAACAGTAGAACCAGCAAAATACAACAAGAAATGTCAACTATGCAGAATTCTACGTCATCAATAAAATCCGAGTGGACACTCCACATGCAAAAAACTGAATCCAATTATCTTCAGGATACTTCTGGAGTCGAGAGTGGAAAGAAAGATATGGAGGAGGTTGTTCATAATTGGTAAGAATATTTTGATCTGTTCAGCCAATGCAAGTACTCTGTTATTCTGTTTTACTCTTCTGAATTTGTTCCAATCGCAACATTTCCAGTTTGAATAAGGCAAAACTGGGTGCACAACAGTGGAGGAATGCTCAAGAATCATTGCTAAGCCTAGAGAGAAGCAACGTTGCTTCTGTGAATTCCATTGTCAGGTATGCCATTTCCCGTTAGAGTTGATGAATCTTTTGGTTCAATAACATTCAACTGACTTGTAATTCTCCGATCAGTGGAGGAATGGAAGCCAACCAAGCCCTGCGTGATCGGTTTTCATCTGCTGTATCAACTGCCATTGAAGATGTTAGTGCAGCGAATAATAATCTCCTCTCCTCAATTGACCGTTAGTATCACTGATTTTGCTCCATATTGACTGTAGTTATTTATGCCCCATGTTCTTGTTAAGTGACGAGCAAAACCTATGCAGAATCGTTACAACTTGATCATGATGCTTGCGGAAATCTCAATTCAATGCTAACTCCCTGCTGTGAAGATTTGAGAGAGCTAAGGGGTGGTCACTACCACAAGATTGTAGAAATTACAGATAATGCTGGAAAATGTCTGCTGAATGAATATAAGGTCAGGCATCTGGAACAAATACAATAATTCCACACCATAACATTTTAATATGTTCACTCGTGTGTTTGTCTTAGTTGCTGATATTTTTTTGTATCCTTTTACTAAACAGGTGGATGAACCATCTTGTTCAACACCAAGAAAGAGGGGTTTCAATCTTCCAAGCATTGCATCGATTGAAGAGCTGAGAACCCCAGCTTTTGAGGAATTGTTAAAATTGTTTTGGGATGGAAAATCGGTGAAGCTAGCAAATGGAGATATGAAACATCTACTAGCTGCATATGAGGCAGCTCAATCCATGAGAGATTCCAGAGTACCTCTCACTGCTATAAACTAAAGTGACGTGTGTGTACAGAAAATATGAATTCAAGTTAAAGCTATTACTACCGATTGTTTGGTTAAAGAAAAAGTTGACCTTGGATAGAAAAATATATAGATTCTTTATTTGTTTTGGTTCGTCACAAGAGTTTTGGTGAATGCAGTTGAAAGTTGATGAAATGCTTTAAGTTTTTATTTGCATCAACTCTTTAAAACAATAATCCATCTTAAGAGGTGGAAATTAAAGAGCAACTTTAGGAAGAAAAAATAATGGCTGGCAGAGAAAATGCATATTTAAAATTTATTACCTAATGTTGCGGACAAAGCTAACAAGAAAAGAACTAAAGAAAATTTTATCCCCGATAACCCGAGTTCATAAAGACATGATAAAAATGATCATGCTACGACAATTATAATGTTATTAAAAAGTTCTGAATTCCAGCTGACTATTTTGCACTCTCCAAAAGAGGATTAATTATCACAATATGGAAAGTTACATTTTAAATTGGACATATAAAAAAATTAAGGGCCCGTTTGGTTCCACTTCTGTTTTTTTGTTATTGTTTTTAGTCTCTGTTTCCTGTTTTTAGTTTATGTTTTTTTACTTAAAAAAATGAAAACCTGTTTGGTTGAGATTTGTAACATAAAACTGAAAATAAAAACCTGCTTGGTTGAGATTTCTAATAAACTTATTAATAATATTATTATTATTATTAATTTTTAATAAGTTATTATTATTATTATTATTATTATTATTATTATTATTATTTATTGTTAATAATAATATTATTATTAATTATTGTTATAAAATTTCTACTTCTTCTTCTTCTTCTTCTTATTATTATTATTATTATTATTATAAAATTTCTACTTACTATTATTATTATTATCATTAAACTTATTATTATTATTATTATTATTATTATCATTTATTGTTATTATTATTATTATTGTTATTGTTATTATTATTAAGTTATTCTTATTCTTATTAATTTTATTACGATTAATTTATTATTATTATTATTATTTATTGTTAATAATAATATTATTATTAATTATTATTATAAATTTTCTTCTTACTTTTAATACTATTAATATTATTATTTTTATTATTAATTTTATTATACCAAATTAATTATCTTAATATTATTAATTATTATTATAAAATTTATTATTATTATTATTATTATTATTATTATCAAAACTAATTATTATTATTATTATTATTATTATTATTATTATTAATTGCTAATAATAATATTATTATTAATTATTATTAATTATTGTTATAAATTTTATACTTACTTTTATGATTATTATTATTATTATTAAGTTATTCTTATTCTTATTAATTTTATTCTG